>VDFB02359666.1:0-27383 GCA_007258455.2 Sequoia sempervirens
AAAACCATCTAGTAAGGAAAACCTTTTAGAACCAACAACCTCCTGTAAGATTTGTTCCATGGAGGGCAGTGGGTAGTGGTCTTTTAGAGAGGATCGGTTAAGATCCCTATAGTCTACACAGAGCCTTATCTCACCACTTTTCTTTCTAACCGGTACAAGATTAGAAACCCATGAAGTGTGCTTGATAGGGAAGACAATACCCCCCTCAACTAGTTTAGTCAGCTCCTTAATCATTAGGGGTTCAAGTTTAGGATTCAAGGGCCTTTGTTTCTACCTTACTGGCTTGGCATTAAGTTCTAATTCAACCGTATGTTGAGCAATATAGGAATCAAATCCTTTCAAATCTGAATACTCCCAATCAAAGACATCAAGAAATTCTTGGCATAAAGCAACAAAAGCTTGTTTATCTTCAGGTGAAATTTTTTTGCCTATCTTAAGGAGCTTACCTTTGAAGATCTCTAGCTCTTCATAGTGTTCTTGTTTGATCTGCAAGTCGGCTTTACCCTTTTTGAGCTGATCATCAGTACTGAAAATTGACTCTAAGGTAACAAGACCTTTGGGTAATTTATTTGTCTTTAGCTGTATGACTTGATCACCATATTGTTGCTTGAGTTTTGCTTGATTCACCCTGGAGAACTGATCTTCTTCGAGCAGAAAAGAAAGGATTTGTTCATCACTGTCAAAGACTTTCCAGTGAACGTTGTTGTCAGGAATTGATGGTCTGACTACAACCTTGACATACCGCTGCACCTTCTCTTTTCTTTGGAATGTCAAACTGTGCCCCAATGGCTGCAAACCTATCGGCATGTTTGTTCTAATTTCTTGGGATAGACACTAAATTAAAGGCATCAAATTCCTCAAGCATGTTCCACACTTTGTTTCTATAAGATTTCAGTGTGTCATTTTTATCTACATTTAGGCCCCTTGATTAACAACTAATTCACTGTCCCCATGGACTTTCAAGTTGGTTATTCCTCTCTTTCTTGCCCACTCTAGACCTTGAACAAGGCTTTCATACTCAGTAGTGTTATTGGAGCATGTAAAAGCAAAACGGAATGCAGAGTAGTACCTATCACCTTGTGGAGAAATCAACATTGCACCTCCTCCTGCTCTATTTTTTACTTCTAGAACCATCAAAGAACATCTCCCAAAGTCCATTAAATGGTTGCAATAACTGATCTGCATCTTTCTCCAAGTTTGGAATCTATGCATCAGGCTCAAGAATGATATAGTTGCCCATGATAACATCTTGAATGAGGTCCTCAAGACTGTCTGATACATTATCAACTGCCCATTCATGCAGCAGCACGTCAGGAATAGCTTCTGATTGGAGTTCTTGAGTAGCAGCTAATTCATTGTCAGAAAGAATGATACAATTTGTGTCTGCAACATTGATGGGGCTTGGGTTATATGGCTCAATGTGATCTTTAGCCAATCTCTCAGATTTAATGGTAACCTTGGTTCCATATCTTGTTCTAAATAACATATGTGACCAATCGGTTGATACATAACCACCTATCTTGGATGTAAAGTCTCTAGATAAACACAAGGAAAAGAAAGGTGGAAGGTCTATGACACATATGTCTTGAGGGACTAAAAAATTTGGACAAGCATGCAAAGTGAGATTTAGATCCTTGATAATACCCAAAGTATTAACCGAAGTGCCATCCAATTGGATCACTCCCTTCTCCAAAGGCTGGTATTTTAGTCCAAGTTTGTCGGCAATCTGTTTTGGCATAATGGAGTTGCTAGCTCCACTATCTACCATACAGTTATGGACTAATTTATCACCGATAATTACTGACACGTAGAAAGGAGGTGGTTTAATTCCTTTTTCATTCTCTATGCAAGGTTGCTGATCATTTCCCTAAGAATCATTTGTTAACACGGTTCTAACCTGACCTATTGGGGGCTCGGATTCATCAGCCATTTTCAAACTTGATAGGGTTGATTGTAACATATCCTTTTGACCAGGGATGACTAAAGAATCCCACATAGGCATGGTTACATTTGTCCTTTTCATGCTATCAAGAATGTTAAAAGGTACAATTGGATTTTTATTGTGTACCTTTTATGCCAGTATGATCAGTTTGCAAGCATGGCTACTCCTTGTCTGGGAGTTGCTGATCTCTTTTCCAACCACTCGTCACTCGAGAGGTAGATGGTTCCACGGCTGTCGCCCTTCCTCTACCAGCTATTTGGTCAAGCTCAAATGCTCTCTTCTTTTCCCTAGTGTTAGCTGCAACTGGAGAGCTATCCTCATTCAACCCACAGAATTCTTGACCTTGCCAATTAAGCAAGGTTGTATCATTGTTGAATTGGTCCTGATGTTGTGAGGATGCATCATTGCATGCACTCTGCAGCGAACCTGAAGCATTTTGTACCATTAGTGCTTGATTGATGAGTCCATTTGAACAAGTGGTTTGATTATGAGGTTGGTTACAAGGGTAGCACCACTCATAATCAGCTGCTAAGTTGTTTTAAGTGGGAACCAGGTCCCTGACTGCACTAACAGGTGCTGGAGTATAGGCCTGAAAAGGCCTTGTGTTCACACTCTATCTTGGGCCCTGATAGTTTCCCTGGTACTGCTGTCTATTCCCTTGGAATTGCTGCTGTTGACTTTGAAAAGGCTGACTTGAGGCCTGATTTTGCTGATGATAAGGCCTAGAATAGGTTTGTTGATTTTCCAAGTTCACCAACTTGTTACCAAAAGTCTGTAAAAAACTTTTGATCTCTTGTAATTCATTTGATGGGCTTGAAGCAACACTTTCCTGCTTGTCAATGGTTGAACAACAGCTGGTAGCGTTGGTACTACTGGTAGAGGTGTGAAAGGAAGTATTTGCAAAGGGATGTTTGCATGAATTTTTGGAAATATTGGCATTGGTGGCCTGGGAGCAAGCTTACTAGCTTGTATTAAGTTATTTTCAGCTCTAATAGCTATTTCAAAGGCATCCGTTAGAGACACTCCCCCCATTGACTGTATCATGACAGCTATATCACTGTTCAGAGCTCTCAAAAAGTATAGGAATGCATACTCTAGAGGTGGCCTCACCATTGTAGGGATTCTATCCCAAGTTCTTTGAAATCTAAAATTGAAGTCGTTCATCTGCTCTTGTGGAGCCCTCTTAATTGTAGTCAGTTGCTCCAATAGAGACAGGTTGTCAGACCTGTCTTGGAATTGCTTATGCAATTTTTCTCCAAAATCGTCCCATGTTGCAATTGAACTGACTGGTAGGCTCCTATACCACTGCACAACTCTTCCTTTCAATGAAGCAGCTAGCAATCTCATTGCAATGTCCTCTTCGGTTATGTGGTGGACTCCGCATAACAAAGCCACATCTCTCAAATGTTCGATGGGAGTAGTTTGATCTTCTCCTGTGAAAATTGGCAGACTCTTCAAGGTTGCCATTGGAATATCATTATGTTGCGCCAAGTTCAAAGGACTCCCTCCGTTGAAAGCAACAAAGGGTTGATTCCTTGGAGCGGCCATTGAAGGTATCTGATGTGGATTTGTTGGTGCAACGAATTGAGACCTAATAGGTGGAGGAGTGGACTAAGTTCTTCTAGAACGGATGATTGTTGTTCTCCGCCTTTCCTCAACTCTGCCTTGTCTTCTTGGTGGTGACAGTTGCAAGTATTCCAAAGGGCCTGAGCTACTTCTTGTTTGCACTCTTTTCATATACTATAGAAGGCATGGATTTCTGGAGTTCTTCCTCTTTGTGGAGTCGCCAAGTATGCCAAAGGGCTTCTATAAAGCCTAATAATTCAATGGCTACATACCAAACTAGTAGTTAAAACAATTACCTGTCCCACCGGGCGTCCCAGAAACTATTGTGACCTAGAATTGCACCCTATGCAAAGTTTACAAAAACTGAGCATTCTAGAGCAACATGGGATCATCTCAAGGCTGCGGGTCACCTATAGTTGAAATGAACCTCCGGAGAAGGTCGGCTTCCTTTGGGTATCACCTAGACTGTTGTTTCTTTGAGAGAAAAGAGGGAAAAGATGCATAAATTAAAAGACTACACTAGGGTGATACACCAAATTGATAAGAAATCATGAAATGAACACAGGAAGAACATACACTTGAAAGCCTAATTGCTATTCTCAGAGCAACTTCTTTCAGACCTAATGCTTTAGTCCTCACAGGTTTGACCCACATACACACCTCAGGAAGGAAAGGTTAATTTCACAGCTCTAAGATATGAACACAGAATTATAAAACACAGTTAAAGACTTGCATTGTTCAAAAGAAAGATACAGAAATGAGAATCAATACAAACATGGACACAAACTTCCAAGGTAAACTTGTGTTGTATTCAGGATTCCAGTTGAGTTACAGAAAAACATACACTAATTGAGAAAGGATTGATTAAAAATCACTAACTCTCCGAGTGTGTAATCAGAACTATTTACAAAAAAGGCAAAAAATGCCTTATATACAGACTGATATCGGCCCATTAGGGCTTACAAAAATATCCCTAGTTCAAAAAATATCTATCTCAGATCTTTTGATCGAAATTAATGTTGAAGCCTCTGCGTGTCCATGACGGTGAAGAGTCATCTCCGAGGAAGCCCTCTTCAGATATCTTCAGCTACTGCATTCATTTTGATCTTGTCGTCGTGTTCGATTGAGCTACCTCGGCTGCACCTTGAATGCTCTGAGCCTGCAATAGATACATGTCGCCCTTCATCCTTTTGACGTTCCTTAGACTACCACGGTTGACCCTCAGACCTCTCTGATTGGCTGAGTGAACTACACGCAGACTCTTGGGTAGTCAAATTCCTCAGTTGAATCGCATCTCGGCGAGACACTAGAAGTGTCTCACCAATGCGATCAAACCCTTTCACAAGCATCGACAACACATGGAGTCATCGCTAAGAGCTCCCAACGAGGCCAAAAGATCATATCGATGCTACTGGAGCCATCGGCAAGACACCGTTTATCGCCAAGAGATCAGTGGGTTAATGAGTCATGCGAAGATCCCCTGCTGTCGCTGAGACCACGTGATATCGGTAAGACATCACTCAGACAATCAGTCTCTACATCGATAAGATTCATGTCGGCGAGACCTTCGCCGACGTCTCTAGAAGCCATACCACCGGGCTCCATTTCTTCTGTCGGCCAGACATCGTTCTGTCGGGAAGAGGTTGCACCGAAGGCACTTCAGCTTTGGTGAGCACACAGTTTGTTTCACTTTGGCAAGACCCCTGGCGAGACCCCCAGCTGTTGACGTGACCCCTTGTGTCGCTAAGACATTACATAGAACTCCCCCTCCTCCTGGTGAATTCCTTTTCGTTCTGAAGGCTTCGCTGCTTGGTAAGACTCACGCCGAGGTATGAACCCTCGGCCAACTTCCTTGCTTTCGGCCTGACTCTTGCCGGTCGAGAAGAAGTCTTCCCGAGCTCCTTATGCTACGCCGAAGGCTCCTCCATTGTCAGTGATACCCCACCTTATCACCGGGACATCTCGGTGAAAGTTTCGTTACACTGAAGGCTCTTTAAGTCGAGGTGACATTTCCATCTCGACAAGACATTTCACCGAGAACCTTTCTTTTGGCCGAAGTCGCTTCTTTCATTTTGGAGGCTCCACTGCTCGGTGAGACTCTTGCCGATAGCACCTTGTATGTCACCAGGACTTTTCGCTGTCAGCAGGACCTCCGGGCGACATCCTCAACTGTTGGCGAGACCTCTTGTGTTCTGGTGGGGCCTCCTTTCGATCGGTAAGACTTCTTCACTTCGCCAAGACTCTATAACGAGCCCTTGACTTTTGTCGAGCTCCATTTCGATTCGGGGAGACATTGTGAAATCGCTGAGACATCTCAGCGATATCACCTAGTCATACTGAAGGCCCTCTTTCCCTTTATGCCGGGGAGACTTTGTCGGCCAGACCTGTCCCGAGACTTGCTTCTTTTGATTATCGGGGAGACCCTGTGACCTTGGCGAGACTTCTTAGCGAAGCTCGCTTGCTTTGCCGAGATCTCCTAACTTCGGCGAGACACGATGCATTCGCTGAGACCTTTTGTCGAAGAACCTTCGCCGAACTGAAACCCGTTGTCGCCGAAACTCTATCTGATGTCTTGCCAACAGGGACCATATGCTAACCCCACTCGCCGTGACACTCCTGGGGTCTCGGCGACTATGCCCTTAGAAGATTTTCATGTTGAATCTGAACAAGGCATGCTTCCCAACTGAGCTCCCTGTGACCTAGCATCATATTGATGACCTTTGCCCTAGGCAGAATGCTCGATTTGGCCTTCTCGAACCTGTTAAACACAATTTGCCTTGCCTATTGAGCCAGAGGGTAAAAATTTAGGCAACAGTACTTATGATGAACTTAGATCTATTAGGGAGGATTTCTTTTGAGAGGAATCTAGGTCTTGGATGGAAGCCTTGTAGGAGGAGATGATGGCCTTGGATAAATTTAACACTTGGAATCTTGTGAGTTTACCTAAGGGAAAGAAGTCCATTGGTTGCAAATGGATGTTTAAAAATAAATCTAGACTAGATGCTAAGTTGGAAGTGTATAAGGTTAGACTAGTGGTAGGGGGCTACTCCTAAAGAAAGGGAATTGATTTTGGTGAAATTTTATCTCTTGTCACTAAATGGTCTTTCATTAGAGTCTTATTTTTTGTTGATGTTGCTTGTGATTTTGAAGTAGAGTAAATGGATTTTCAAACTACTTCATTTCATAGGAATGTCAAATAGGGAATTTATAAATGTTAACCTAATAGATATGTGGTAAAAATGAAAAAATGGTTTGGAGGTTATGATAATCATTGTATGGTTTGAAATGATCACCTCAGATGTGGCATAATTTTGTTTATGATTTTAAAATTAAAGTTAGGTTTTTTCAAAAGCAAAATAGATCATTATGTTTGTGTTAATTTATTGATAGTCAATTATTGATTATTATCTTGTATGTTGGTGACATATTTATTGGAAATAGCAAGGTGATGATTAGGGAGATTAATAAATAATCTTCTAATATATAATGAAGGATTCAGGGGTAGAAATTTTTTATTTTGTGAATGGTAACCAATAGAGACATCTTGATTAGATTAAGTATATTAACACTCTTGTGTAGAGGTTTGTTATGCATAATCATAAACCAACTATTACTTTATCAGTAGACAATAAGATTTTATTGGGTCAGTGGCCTAAGTGAAATTATGGGTTGGAGGATATGTATAGTGTATCTTATGCTAGTGATGTAGGTATTTTGATGTATACTATGGTATGTGCTCTAGACTAGATGTTTCCCAAACAAGGAGAGTTCTTGGGAAGTTTACATCTAATCTTGATAAAGAGTATTAAAAATGTGTTAAGAGAGTATTTAAGTATGTATGAGGAAATTTTATTGTTTCTTATGTTATCATGGTTTTAATGACATGGGAAGGTTATTTAGACACACATGGATTTGTTGTTTTTTATTGGGCAAGTGAATTGGATAGTCAGAGGTCCACTCATGGCTATATATTTTATTTGTTTGTTCATGTTGTCAATTGGATGAGTAAGAAACAACCCATTGTTGCATTGTATATTACTAAAAAAAAGTATATGATTGATAGACATACCCATAAAAAGGTAGTATGGTTATAAAGACCATGTTTAAGAGTTAGTTTTGATTGTAGGGTGGTTAAGATTAGATGCAATAGTTAGAGTACTATTTGTTTGGCTAGGAATCTCATGTAATATGCTTTTACTAATCACATTGATGTATATTATCATTATTTATGAGATTTTTTAGAGTGTTAAGGTCATGATTCAAAAATGTTGACATTAATAAGCATAGATAAATTCTCTTGGTGTAGAAAGATCATGGTCCTTGTATCCTATACTTGATTTATTCTAATGTTTCTCTTCTATCTTTTTAATGTAAATATCAAGTGAGATAATGTTGGGACTAGGTGATATCTATCTTATACTAGTACATAAACAACAATAAATTACTGGAAAAACTACTAAAAACTGCTTATAAATGAATGAACTTGGTCACATGACCATTAGTAGTTTATTGCCAGTCATATATAACACGACCAAATTGATGACTAAACCATTTTTAGTCATTTATTGGTTGTTTTGATTGATCGATTCGGTAGTATATTTAGTCGTTGATTTATTCATTGATTGTTGTAATTTGGTCACTTATTTAGTCATTTTTTTATTCACTGATATATTTAGTCATTGATTGTTGTTAGTTGATCACTTATTTAGTCATTTTTATTCATAGTTCACTGATTTTGTCAATTGGTAGTATATGTAGTCAATTTAATTATTAATTGATGTCAATTAGTAGTACCGATAGTCATTTTAATTGACTAATATTTGGGGATTTAAGCATAAAACACAAAAATACACATCAATCATCAATTGCACACAATAAGATAGCCATTGAGAAGGCAAAATTGATGAAATTTATTAATAAAAGAAAGGTGTTCTAATTAAAACTTAGATATAGAGTATTGTTGTAGGAGCCTGCTAAATTTGGCCTGAAATTTCTGTTTTTGTCTCCTTGGAAATATGATAAACAGTTGGTGTGCAAGTTGTATATGTTAATCTCGTTGAATTTACTTGTTTGGTTTGAAGAGAGCTCGAATATGTGCTGACAAAGGCTTTTACATGTGTTCTAATATTGCTGTGAGGAGCCTTACTAACCTTTGATCTGAGTTTTCTGTTTAATTCCCTTTTGGTATTTTGACAAATACAGATTGTGCAAACTGAGTGTGCTGATACAATCCTCTGTTTGTTTTGTTTGGTTTGATACTTGATTTGAATGCTCAGTTTGGTTAACATGAGGGAACGGGTTGCAACATGTAATACATAAATAATAATGATGGCACATGAGCTAACAACAATTTCCAAAAGTGCAGTCTATTACTGAATACTAAATACTGGAATCCATGCATAGAAGTTACAACATACTGTAGCAAACGTTTAGAATCCTTTTCCCAGCATAGAACAAAACCACAAGCCTAGTTACCCTCAGAATACATGAATCAATGTGCTCCAACAACTTGCAGCAGATAACAATTTGAACACAGTGTTCTCAGACTTCATTTTTGCAACACTCATTACATGTATTTTCTGTTCTTATAATCTTGGGGAGTAATGACATTCTGATGATTCATAGTAATTATGGCGGCTCTATACACAATTATTTAGAGAGGATGAAGCTGCCGAGCTCAAACACAAAGATTAAAAGCGATTATGAAGCGTGCTTTCAGTGAACACAGAGTAAGTTCGTTTTGAAACGTATATCTTTTGTAGGTGAGCTCAACATATAGTGCAAAGTACCGTCCAGCAGCTACAATGTCTTCTTGGTAGTTGAATCTCTTCAAATACTGGTGCGTTTTGCCTTGTAAACTCCACACGCACTGCCAAAAACCTCCAGCATATATATATGACTCACGACTTAGGAAATGATAAACTCTTTACCGAGTGATGCTTCACGGATAGAAGTTTGTTTGATTTGAAAGAAGAAATGCGATCCTCAAGTTTTTGAGAAAACTACGACGGTAGCGCTTCGAAAGAGTTATTTTGAAGGATGACTACAAAGGTATTATTTGTTGTGTAAGATAACCAGCGCCTCCAGCAAACCTTCGGCATTTACCACTTGACTCTGTAGGTGAAATAAAGCCATATCTTCATAAGCAGCGTTTTTGCTGGCTCGTCCATGTTCTTCAAGATTACAGCACGGATAACGCCCAGTAAAATGCTTTCCCAATGCACAAGATTTCATGGTAGGGCGCCTCCTTACATCACATTTCCAGCAAAATCAACCAATGTTCGTGCATATCCGGTGAATGAATAACGAAATACGGGAAATGGAGTCGCGTTGGATTGCGGTTCATCCAACTCCACATATGAAATCTGCGTCGAGAGTATCTTGCTGGTACGTATACAATTTGGGAAACAAGTAGCTAAGGGTTTAAACGCGCCAAGAGGTTAAATTTGTTTTGAGCAAAACATGATCATTCAAAGTCACGAGATAGAGCTCTCTTTCTCCCTTTTGTATTTTTCCCTTCCTCCCTCATAGTGGCGAATTTTCTTTTAATATACTCACAAATAATAAAGTGACTTTGTTTTATAATTCTTTGTTGACAAAAAGGTCACTTTAATAACTCAATTAAATAATTAAATTAAGTTGCCTTTAAATTCATAATAATTTGACAACTTAAACTTAATTATTTAATCGACTAATATTATCCCAAAGTGGGGACATTACAGTCCTCCCTCCTTAGAGATTGCTTGTCCTCAAGCAATCATGAATCTGCATACCATTACCAGGATCCCAAATAAATCTAAAGAATATTCTATCGTCTACTTGATGTACCCACATGATACGACTGAACTTAGCATGCCTATCCAGCTTTGCTAAACTGTTGAGCAATCCATGAACAAGAAAACCAATCTGCACATGTATTCTTGGATCCCAAGGCCAAATCTGAGATCTAATGCTCTCATTACCTTCCCTTGGCAAACCACATGGGGTAGCAGCTTTGCCAAATGCTTTAGTCAGCACAAACGTGTCAAGTAGATACCAAACTCTGTGAACAACTCCCGTTGCTGCTGTCAAAGATGCCTGTCTTGCAGCCTCTCTACAAGCTTCTAGAAAATTAACATTATCAAGAAGGTCCTGCAACACTGTAAGCAATTCACCTTTTTCAGATACCTGCTTAACTGACAAAGGAATTAATCTTTGCATTTCTGCTACCATCTGAGCAAAGTGCCTGATATAAGGCCCTGTATGAACAGCACAGCCTGCAGCTGCAGCTTCAGCAATGTTATGACCTGCTAACCCTGGAAGAAACGATCTTCCTACAACTACTATTGGAGGGATTCTGTATAAGTCCTTCACCTCACCTGAAAACTTCAGTTCATCCTCAGCTTCACATCTCTGTAACTCAGCATAACAATCATCCGGGAAGCTCAAACTAGAATTTCTATAGGCTGCAAATTCTTCTTCTAAAGGAGAACACATCTCATACCATGTCGATGTATGGTTCTCTTCACACCAAACATTCAATCCCCTCTTATCTGTCCTCATAAACATATCTAACTCACCAGTTTGTGAGTTGAACAAGAAATGGCATGCACTCCTTACAATGCAGTCAAGCTGATAAGAACCACCTTCTTCCCGCAAAAGCCGATACTCACATCCATTGGGCTCATATCCATCATGCTTCCCCTGCACTACTCTATCAAATTTCCAATCTGGAAGCCTGTTATCCCATAAGAACGTGTTTGCAAACTTGCTGCAAACAATGGAGTCAGCATCATTAGAACTGAAAAACTGATTTTTAGCCACCTCATGTGAGCGTTTCCTGTCACCCCCCAATGACATTTTGCCCACGTTCACTTCCCAGATTCGAAAGTGACTATACTTAGAACTCACCATCATACCAATTGCTCCCCTCTTCACTGAAAAAACTATCGAAGGAAATGGATTTATACTTGCAGCTTCATGCAAAGCAACGAATTCCTGAAATAAGTGATGCTTCCCACCAGGGTTACTTGCATAGAGCATATCAACCACTTTATGGTTATCAAAACCAATCAGCATACCATTGTTTGGACTTGGGAACCCCCCTTTATCTTTGCCTGGTTTGAGAACCTCTTCGTACCCAATTTCTTCCAACATGAGAAATTCATCAATTATTGCTGCTCTGTGACTGAAACTATTCTGAAATCTTCCTTTAGAAATTGTTGGAGCAGCCACATTATCGCTACTGTCATTCTCACATAGGGCATTGATTCCCTCAACAATTTGCATGATCTCATTGGTCTTAGCATCAACTCCATCTGTCTTATTAGTAACAGCAATAGGAGTCTGACTTTCTGTTTTGTAAATTAAGTTGTGAGCCATACTGAGTTGCAAGCATAGGTCATCAATTTCCCTTTCCTGGTCTTCAGCAAACTTGATGGCAAGATCCCTATCCTTGAGCACTTGCAAATAATCTGATTTCATTTGTTCCAAAGCCTCCTTAATTTTGCAGAGCTGAGAACTTGTGACTCCATTAACAACTCCCTTTTTCCTTTCCTTGATGTGGGTTTTCCAGATGAGGTTATCAATGTAATTATGAATGCTGCCTTCTCTTGTCGATGCCCGCAAAACTTCATCTTCTGAAACCACAAAACGTTCCCTCAAATCTTGCACATTAAAAGGTCCCTGACCAAGCTCATCCATGTGGCTTGGGCTACCATACATTACATTCTCTAATTGGCTCCCAGGTGCAGAAATAACTCCATTATCAAAATAATTCCATGATGAGGCTGTGTTGTGATCAAACAAGGGTGATGAATTGTTGCTACGTTGCATGATAAGATTAGGCTCGGTCCCATGCCTACCTATTGTGTCTTTAAGGCTGTCCCAAAACTTATGTGCATCCTTAAAGTTATCAGGCTCACCAAGCCTTTGCTTATGGACAACTTCTTTGTTATCCGATGAAGTAGCTGGTGGACCTTGGAGGGTTTGACTCACATCAAAGTCTTCTTCTGAGATGTCATCCTTGCACTCTTGCTGATTCAGGAGTAGAGCAATGTTAGATTCCACCATAGTATCACCATCATCAACTGGGTCAAACCTGTCATGCGGAGAAAGTGGGGCAGCAGTAGTATGACTCGTGGAATCATCAAAATTGGTCCAGACCTTTCCGGAAATGTCAAGCATAATCTCCACATTACCCAAAGTTAGGCTCGTGCAACTATTACCTGAAGCAACAGCTGATTCATTATGTGGGAATCTATCCTCCTCTTTCTCGGACTCAATTTCTCGGGCTAACTTTTCTTCAACATAAACTTCAATGGTAGATGCACTCAGCCAATCAACTGTATACTTAGAGTCAGCTTCCTTATTCAATTGATTTTGTTGAAGAAAACTTGTATTAAACTCGAATGTTTCTTTTTGAAACGATGGCAAGAGAGACCTGGAAGTAGTGGGGATGTCCTCCAATAACTCTTCACCCATGCATTGATGATTAGGCTTCCTTTTACCTGTGTTGGTATACTCCACATCCACGCATTCTTCCTTTGGCAGAAATAAGGATCTAATGTGTGACTCTCTTTGTCTTCTTGCATTATCTATCAGATGGCATCCTTCCTTGGCTTCTTGTAAGTGTTGTCTTCCTTGGGCAGCAAGCATCTTGGCCTTATTAGCTCTTATAGACCACCCAACACACAACCATTGTGTCCTTTTAAGAAGATCATAACTGTGATTATGTCTTTTTGATGTGTCTTCCTTGTCTTTCCTTATATCTTCTTCATGGATAGGTTGCCCCTCCATGAGTGTTGGTCTAAGAGGTGTGCCCAGCTGAAAGTCATGTGTTCTTCTAGCTACCGTAGCTACCACAAAATTGATCCCTACTTTCACATCCTTAGCTGAAATGAATTTTCCTCCCATCCAACTCCATGGTGTTGGATCCATAACATACCAAACATTATCAAACTGTAGGATTTTCTTGTTAGGCCATCTCTTGGTCTCCACAATCCACTCTCTAAGGCATGAAGCCTCATATAACCTTGAAAAATGTTCCTCCATGGTGTAGAATGTCTGTTCAATCCAATCGGAACCACTTACATCTCCCTCTACAGGTGTAGGTATAACCCTAGTGGCTGATCCACCAAGTGTGTGCCCAATACCACCTCTGATTGGAGCCTTCGATGGGTTCTCTAAAAGAGGGAATTTATGAGCCTCATGATGCAAGCTAGATACCCAAACATGATTTTGTATCTCTGGCTCTTCTTTTTTCCTAATGGTCACTTTGCAATCTTCAAGCATTGTCGGAGCAGCACCGGAATCAACCAAAGGAACATCCATAGAATCCATACCCTCATACGGTTGATCAAAGTCAAGTTCTAAACCAACCTGCTCTATGACAAGATGACTCGTTTGCCCCTTAGTGGATGCCTCATGTGCCCAATCAGCATGTTTCTCAAACTTCTCATGAAGATCTTTGCAGACACCTCCTGTGATTTCCTTTACCATCTCTGTCTTGTATTGTTGCCTGGACTGTCCCGAAAGTGAATCTTCGTAACGCTGCAAATTATAAAACATTCTTTGTTGAGTTTGTACAAGATTTTTTAATAGTTTCTCCACAACAGTCTCTTCCTTTGCTGGCATAGCAGGGAGGAATGTAGGCAACACTCTTCCATTCTGAACTCTAGCCATGAACAACTCCTTTAATCCAGCGAAGAAATCAAAGTACATGGCGTACTTGGCCCAGTTACCCAACAAAATTTTGGCGAGTTGGTAGCTCACGATACCAGCGTAAGAGGAGCCTAAGCTAATTTGGCTTTGGAAATTTACGTTTTTGTCTCCTTGGAAATATGATAAGCGGTTGGTGTGCAAGTTGTATATATTAATCTAAGTGAATTTACTTGTTTGGTTTGAAGAGAGCCCGAATATGTGCTGACAAAGGCTATTACATGTGTTCTGATATCGCTGTGAGGAGCCTTACTAACCTTTGATCTGAGTTTTCTGTTTAATTCCCCTTTGGTATTTAGACAAGTACAGATTGTGCAAACTGAGTGTGCTGATTTATGCTGATACAGTCCTCTGTTTGTTTTGTTTGGTTTGATGCTTGATTTGAATGCTCAGTTTGGTTAACACGAGGGAATAGGTTGCAAACATGTAATACATAAATAATAATGATGGCACATGAGCTAACAACAATTTCCAAAAGTGCAGTCTATTACTGAATACTAAATACTGGAATCCATGCATAGAAGTTACAACATACTGTAGCAAACATTTAGAATCCCTTTCCCAGCATAGAACAAAATCACAAGCCTAGTTACCCGCAGAATACATGAATCAATGTGCTCCAACAACTTGCAGCAGATAACAATTTGAACACAGTGTTCTCAGATTCATTTTGCAACAGTCATTACATGTATTTTATGTTCTTATAATACTGGGTAATGACATTCTACAGCCCCCAGTTCATAGTAATTATGGCCAGCTCTATACATAATTATTTAGAGATGACTGCAGCTCAAACACAAAGATTAAAACAGTGAAACATGCTCAGACCTGGAAGTAGTTCGTTTTCAGCTTGTATATGTTGTAGGCGAGCTCAACATAGTGCAGAATACACACCCAGCAGCTGCAATGTCTTCTTGGTAGCCGAGTCTCTTCATAAACTGGTGCGTTTTGCCTTGTAAACTCCGCATGCTTGCGCAAAACCTCCAACATATATATATGACTTCATGGCGGAAATGGCTCTTTCAAAGGCGATCATACAGATGAAGTTTGTTTCAGGCTGAAAGAAGCAATACGTCCTCAGAGTTGCCCAGAAAACACGACCAGCAACTAGAAAGGTTATTTTGAAGGACGTCTCTACAAGATATTGTTGTATCTGGCCTTGAATGCTCCAAACGCCTCCCTTAAACTCTCTCAGAATTTACCACGACTCTCTGTGAGTGAAAATAAGGCGCCATATCTTCAGAAACGCATTTTTCTTCAACTCGTCCATGTTCTTCAAGATTGCAACCTGAATATGCCTAGATACAAATGCTTTCGCAACGCCTAAGATTTCATGGTGAGGGGTGCCTCCATTTTGCTCCACATTCCCAACAAAAATCAACCAATACTGGTCGCCAAGCTTCAGTGAATGAATAACCTGAAAATCTGAAATGGAGTCAAACGTTGGCTGCAGTTCATCTCCAACTGCACCACACGAAATGAGATCTGAGAGTGTTTTGAAATCTTGCTAGGGCTGATGTCTCACAGCCGAAACAAGTAGCTAGGGTTCCAACCCACGCCAAGAGGTTCACTATTTGCAGAGCAAAACATGTTCATTCAAAAAGTCACGAATGAAGCTCTCTTTCTTCCTTTTACATGCTTTTCCTTCATGCCTAATGAGTGAATTTCTTTAATTTTATGCGAAATAATAAAGTGACTTTGTTTTATAATTCTTTGTTCACATAAAGGTCACTTTAATAACTCAATTAAATAATTAAATTAAGTTGCCTTTAAATTCATTATAATTTGACAACTTAAACTTAATTATTTAATCGACTAATATTATCCCAAAATGGGGACATTACAATTGTAATTTCATTATTTTTAGTCACAAGACTAAAAATCTGTTATAATACTGCACAGAAGTAATTGCAACAAAAAAACTTCTCCAAAATACTTTTGCAATGATGGAAATGTATGCTTGAAGCCCTTCAATGCGAGCACATGCCCCTTTCATCTCCTAAAATTTCTACAACATGGGCAATCTTCCTGGAGCAAACTGTAATGTGTAGAATCCAAGAAGGAGAGTGTTGATCGTGTCCCGTATATGAAGCTCTCTCCTTCAATGCATTCACCAATAACCTAGCTAGAATCTTTCCTCCTTTATATGCAACATGCCATATGATATGAGTAACAGGGTCTACCTTTTCTACCATGAATGAACCTGTGCTTCAATACAACCAACCAAATTACAATTAATCTCAATTCAAAAAGAATAAAAGTGCATTGTATATTGCAAGTTTACAAAAGTAAGTCCAAACATAGCAGAAAGATAAATCAATTAAAAAATTGTAGGAGACAGATCACATCCACAAACATGGGAGAGTTATGCAAAATTGGAGAAATTGGCTTGGAAAATGAAGGCAGCAAGGTATTTCCAGATTCAAGCCTTTTACTTAATGTTGTGGAATAGAAGAAAAAAGAATCATTTATCTACCACCATAGTGAACAGTTAGCAATTGCATTTGGTTTGTTAAACATGGCCCCTGGTACAACTATTAGAGTTGTTAAGAACCTTCGAGTATGTTCTAATTCTCACACTACATCTAAATTAATCTCCAAGATTGTTGCAAGATAAATTGTTCTAAGAGATGGGAACCATTTTCGTCATTTTAAACAAGGACAATGTTCTTGTGGAGAATATTGGTGATGCTAAATGAAACAATCTAAAAAATAGGCTTGCACTATAATAATGTGCACTACATCAGATATCCAAAGGGACATCCATCAAAGCATAATAGCAGGGATTTTTTTATCATATGTTGTAGTTACAAGTGCCCTGATAGACATACATGAAAATCTAAGGGATTTTTTTATGGACATACTAATAAAATCCTATTGTAGGGGATACTCCAAGTACATATGACCCAATTCTAATGACAAATGTTATTAAAGCTAAAAAATAGCTTTGTATGTTATTAATATGTTATTGGTATTGAATCATGGACTAGACTATCTGATACCTTATGATTGAAGATCTTGTATCAATGGGAAGATATGGATCTTGTTGCCACCAATCTACCCAAAGAAATCCATATGCTAATATTTGACTTCTAAAATATACTTAGATATTTGATTTCTTGTTTCATGTGCCTCTAGATAGGTGCACCGGATCCTTGAATGGGATTAACACAAATTTATTCAGTAGACAAAAGAGACTAATTCTATATGATTTTTCTTCATAATTCGTAGTAACATTAAGGATCAATCTACATTTTGCAGAGTACTTGTATACGTTAACTAATAGTTCTTAAAAATGTTGGGATGCACCTTTCCGGGGACATACCTCTAGAATTTTTCAAAGAATTGCGATTTGTGAAGTATCACCAATGCATCTAACTTTATTACAGAACAATAGTTAATAATAATATTGGCTAATTAATCGTGCTTATTAGGAAATAAGAAAAATCATATAAGTGAATCTATCAAGACAAATTAATGTTAATCCATTCGAATCTGTGATACCCTATCAAACACGCTGAGCTAAGAAATCTAAATATCTAAGAAAAAATACAACCGATGGGTGCTGTAAAGCTGGCTCACAGACGCTGAAAAGCATTCGCTGCTGTGTGAATTGGAGCTTTGGATAAGGAAGTTATTTCAAATCCAACAGAATAATCATTACAAGTCATCAAAGCCAACAGAAAGGAGACCAATATATAAATGATTAAAACAAAAGAATACAATCAAAATATTAAAAGAAATAAGTAAAATATTACTGCACAATAGCCATCTCTGTAGATTCCATTGCATCATTAACTGTTTAATTGTCAATAACTCATTGTCTCTCCAAAGACATCCAATCATCCATCATCCATCGCTACATCGCTATACACAAACTAGCCCATTGCGGTATGACAATATCTACCGCTCTAATGCACCAAGCCTTGTACACCATCATGGTGTGGTAGTGACTATACCACACCATTGCAGGATATTGTCGACCATTGCCGCTAGGTAGCAGTAACCACCGCTATACCACACTAGTCAACATGGAAGCACCGCGGGGTGGCGGTAACACTGCACTACTGCAAGCTCAATCTAACACCTCTGCAAGGTAGCGGTAAGTATCGCTCAACCACCAGTCACTCCATGAGATGTCGCAAGATGGCAGTAAAGGCTTGAAATCACACTTGGTGTAATCTGACTTGATGACGACCAAGTTGGGGGTCCACCAGTGAATTTGAGGCACATAATTCCAACAAGTAAATGCCATAAATTATCCAAAACAAATACACATGTATCAAACTCAAGTCACTTAGGCAAATAGGGCATGTGAGACTTCCCACTAAACCAATTCAAAATTAATAAGGTGTAAATATATGGCTCTTTGAGCACTATAATTAAGGTGTAAATCACAAATATATAAGCAAGATGTGGCATTGCTGCCAACAATTGCAATCTATAAATCAAGCACTACTAAAAAGACAACAAAAAGAGAGATTACAACAGAAATCCTAGCTAAAAGATAAGATTGTTATTTAAAAATCAACAAAAGGAAAAGCTTAAACTTGTATAACACTATAGAACACCTAACCACCCAGTATACAAAGCAACCTTTTTATTGATTTTGATCATGGGACATCCATCAAAGCATAACAACAAGTATTTTTTGTCATATATTGTAGTTACAAGTTCCCTGCTAGACATACATGAAAATGTGGAAGTATAGACAATTTGTACTAAGCCAAATGTCAAAAAGTATAATTAAAAAGACAAATCCTTACAATTGGACCTCAAATTGGACCAAGCAAATTTATGATTTTATCTTTAGAATGTAGGAACTTTCTTTGTCGGAGGTTCACGACCTCAAACTGGTTCTCCAATTGAACTAGCAGATTTATAGTTTTATCTTTAGAATGTAGGAACTTTCTCTATTTGATATTCACAACCTCAAATTTGATCAGAAACTGGATAAGTAGATTTATGATTTTCTCTAGATCCACCGACATTTGTATTCCTACACTCGAGTTATGCTTCCAAGCGAAAACACCCAGAACTATTTCAGACTGGTTGAAAGTACTCTCCAACCTGGTTATGTCACTAATAGCAATCCAAGTTTTCCTAAATTTTCCATACTCGAATGTTGCATCACAATCTATTCTTCCTGCACATATTAACCCCTTCTAAATAAAACATTTAATCATCATAAAACCATAATTAATAAATCCATGAAGCCTCCTAAATGTAGCTTAAATCAAGTTTATAGGATGGGTTTCAGCATAAGAAGCTTTCTACTATAGCTCTTAGTGAATATATTATAAGCAAAAAAAAAAATTCTTCACACTCAAAGTAATGCAGTCAAACATTTATTCCAAAAGTATGTTAGTAGGAGTTAACTAAAAATAGAATGATTTTTTGCTGGGGTTTTTTTTTCAATATGCCACGTGGAAATGGAATAATCACTAAGAAACCCTAACAATAAAAAACAAAGTAAAGGTTCAAGAAAGGAAATTCCAATGTACTATTGTGAAATGGTGACGAAGGCACTTATATGAGCATGGCCTGCATACAAATCCTTGCCATTGAATTGTCATTCATCAAAAGAGAAAATAAGCAATGTAGGGATTTGAGCAATATAAGTCCAAAGGGTTATGTTGCAACAATAATGGAATCACCATAAGAGCACAACTGAGGAATAAATTCTTGTGACTGTAATTATGTGATCCATAACTCTATTAGTCATGTGGCATAGTTGTGCTATAACAAATATAGGATGCATTCATGTGTGACCCAAGTTTAATGTGGCTATCTTTTGATAGAAATGGAGGCACTCATATGAGCACAATTCAAGTACAAATTAATCACTATCATCACGATTAGGTGTCAATCATCATTGGGTGCATTCAGGTTGACTCAAGTTTAATAGGTTACAATGTAATGATAGCATGATCTAAGAGTGATTACCTCTTGCTGAAATAAAGAGCCTATAACTCTAGTCAATATGTAGAGTGGTTGTGTTATATCAATTATGTAGTGCATTCAAGCACAACCCATGTTTTATGGGCTATTCTAGAGAGTGATCAAGATTTTCTAAACCTTATGAATGTTACTTAAAAGTGTATAGCTTAAACTACAAACCAAGTTTTTTACATACTTGAATGCAATCTTGGGTTACCATAAACTATAATAATGTGATCTTCTAATAACCATTATGGGAAGTATTAAAGCAAGACCCTTCTATATATGATACATTTCCCTAATTAGGTTTACATACCTTAATAATCAAACAAAAGATTCCCACATACTCTAGGATACAATAGAAGATCATACCACACCCTATCAAGACAACTGATTTTTTGACCCAAGATTTAAGCTTATTTTTCAATACCAACAAAAGCATTAGTAAGAGCATGACTAGGGTACAAACCATAGGCCTCCATAGAAACATAAACCATAACTCTAGTGGATTAGTGAGGTTGCAATACCATAAAGATTGAGATATTATAGCCAATAACAAAATCTTGCAATCTAAAGATTGTAGCCAATAACAAGCACACTATGTAGCTCAATGACATTTGTAAATGCAATCTATGGTAAGAATAATAACAGTCACTTGAGGTGTGATAGTCAAAAAGAGGTTGAGCAGTGACAAGACAATAAAGCTCAAACCTTGAATAGTAAAGTGGAGATTTTAACAGTGATTTTCCTTACCCCATATTTGACCTTAAGGGTTTTTCAAATGCTATTGATAGTGTTAGACAAGGCAAATGAAATCAGGGAATGACTTTCCAAATGAAGTAATAGTGGTAATCACAAGTTCAATGTTTCTTCTTAGTCATTGTATAATGGAGGTAGTGGATTGCATGTTTGAGCAGTATTTTGAGACTCATCAAAGATGGGAGAATAGTGAATAATACCTTGTGGACTGTGAAGTAGTGACAATAAGGTTGAAGGATCTTAAGACCCACAATACCATGAAACAATGAGTCCCCTGTAGTAAGTAAATAGGCAGTCTATAGGGCATAATTTGATTTTATAAATGAAAGGAATCTTCAAGTGACAGTAAGTGAGCTATTTGAGATTGCAATTGAGGGTGCAATATCTAGTCTTAAAGGTAGTTAGCAAAGCAGTAAATATGCAAGAAAATAAGACCCTACATAGCAAACAATTCACAATGTTATCTTGCATAATGCCTTGAGTTTAAAGATAAAAATCTCATTGTATCTTGATGAAAGTAGTGACCTTAATGGTCAATCACTAGCAACCATGATTTTAAAACATGCTATTGTGCTTATGGATGCAACATTTTAAGCAAGGCAGTGAGTGGTGGTTTGGAACAATGGTAGGTATGAAGGACTTTCTTTATATGCATACTATGCAGTCTAGCTTAAGACAACATTCTTAGAAGAGATTGAAGGTGGATTATGGAACTCAAGGGTTACCATGATAAAGATTAAAGCAAAGACATATCTATTTAAAAGCCACTTTCATGAAGATATTAAAGATGTCACATGCAAAACCCTAGCAGCCGGAGTAATGAATACAGTGCCAAAGAGGACAGTGAGCTGGCGCAGATTTAGGAGATCTCCACATTATCTAATCACAGGAAAATACATCATTTATTTATGTATTAAAATTAAAAGAAATCATTCTAAACCCTATATAGGATACATTCTAAACCCTATATAGGATACATTGATACTTCAAAAGCATCTAAAGGAATTTGAGATTATGCAAATATATGTCAAGCAAATACTTGGATTACAAACAGTAGTGCGAACAATGTAACCCTTGTTGAGCAGAGTAGGAATGAGATAAGCAATAATGAATCCTATGCCTCCTATCACACACATCTCCTTACCATTCTCTGTCATTCTTTACTGAAACACTTCTCCATTTTGGCGAGCTACACCTAAAAATAAGGTTTTGACGAAAGTTTTAGAGTATGTTTATTAAAATTAAAACTCCATTTTGGCGGGCTATGCCTGAAAATAAGATTTCAACGAAAGTTGTAGAGTATGTTTATTAGAGTATTTTGGTGGGCTATTGATTCTTGATTCCTTAAATGATTTGCTAAATAAATAACTAACTATTTAGTCATTTTTATTTGTGTGACTAAATATTTTTTTAGTCAACGACCAAATTAGTCATTTATTTACTCATTTATAGCCAAGTTATAAAAAATTAGTAGAATTTAGTCATTTTTAGTTGTTGTGACTAAAATTTTTAATCATGTAGTCATTTATTTGTCAAATTCTACTAGTGTTACAAATACACATCTCTAATGTATTTAATTAAATGTGTAAATATATAATTAAATTATTTGTACCTTAGTACATGGATTACATGAGCTTAGATGCTCATGTGTGATGGGGATAATAATATTAATTATTATTCTCTAGTTATTTGAGATTATTATTACAAGAAGACATGGGAATAGGAAAAGGAAGATGAAAGGTCACTTTAGAATACAAAGAGTCATGTCTTGTAAATGGAGCCTTCATGGGGTGCTTAGCAGTTAAAAGTTGACTTTTTCATGCATAATAGTGGGAGTTACATACTTTTCAAAAGATGCTCTTTATAAATGATGCATTATTATTTTTACTTGGATATAAATGTCTAGTTTGGGTTCATAGTTTCAATCTATTATTTGGTAAATCACTTATAGTTTCTATTTTTTACTTTTTATATATATTGGAGGCATAATATGTATATTTTATATGGTCATTTACATGTAATATTATGCTACTAAAATGTTGTTAGACCAAAGAAGATAAAGTAAATTGAATTGTTGTAGACATTTATTCTTGATTAAGGTGGAGTTTTTTCTAAAAGACTTTTTTCATGTAAATATTCATGCTATGTGTTTATTATAGTTTTGTTGATCTTTATCTATTATTATAAATGTTTCTTCATGTTATATTTCATAGCTAACTAATCATATGCTTCTATTTTTAAAGAATGAAATTTGATAATTTCATGCATATACTTTCATTGTAATTGTTTGTTAGCTTCTCAACACTTATGACTCTATCTATTAATATTTTGTTCATATTTTTAGTATCTCCATTTTACTATGGTGTATATGTAGTAGGTTTTTATCTCACAATACTTGCATTCCTACATAAATTATCAAATTTCTCAAAATAATGTTCAACTCCATTATTTGACCTTAATGCTTTTATTTTTCCATCCATCTATTTTTTATGCAAGAACTTTAAAACCCTAAAATTTATAAAAAAAAACTTTAGATTTTTGTTTAAGAAAATAAATCTAAGTATATATAAAGTATTCATAAATAAATGGAACGTAATGTGAAGTTTTAATAATGGAGGGTACATCCACAATACCAAACATATCACTAGGACTAAATTTTATTTAATTTCTCTTGCTTTAGTGTTTCTTATTTATGAAACTTCACTTTATTCTATTCACCAAATACACAGTATTTATAAAAATTAAAATAAAATAAAAAATCTAATAGATTAACTACCATATTCTTTTCATCAATGTGGCATAACCTATGGCACCACAACATACATGTGTTAGAGTTTCTAGTTTTGTTAACAAAGTTGTAGAATTTAGATCTATCTAGCTTAAATAATATTCCATGTGATATACATTTAAAAAACACCAAGTTCCCTCTAAATAACTTAATGTTCACTAACATCCTTCATCTTAAGAACAAAAATCATTTTTTTAACAAGCACTAAAAAGTGTAACACGTCATAGAGTTTTTGCTCTCCCATTGTTAAATATTAATTTTAATTTTCCTTAGCCAAAATATTATTCAGACTATTTTCATCAAGAAACGCTTCACTACCATCATAATTTCTATATTCTAATTATTAGTCCTTACAAAGAGTTATGTGAAGTTGGGAAATTAAATAAATTAACCATAAGTCATTACTAGCAATGTTAGCATAAATAAAAAAATGCATCACCACTAACATCATTATCTAAAAAAAAATAGTAGAGGATTTATCATCCTTTTTTTTTCTTAAGTATACACTCCTTTAAATGCTTATAGTTTAATTTACTCTTATTAGAAGATTTAATTATAACATTAGACATAGACCTTTCCCCATTCCTTACCACTTTTTGCTTAGGTATACATTGAACATACTATCCATCTTTAAAATCTTCATTTATGGACTCTTCTTAATTCTTTAATTAATGATGTAAGGAAAAATAACATCCATTTTTTAATGATGGCAAGAGCGGGAGTGGGCGGGAATCGATCGAGGGAGAAAGTTTGAAATCATTGGTTTATGGAAATGATGTTGAGGACAATCCAGATGTAGATCTGGTGGCTTCAAAGGCTACCTTCTCTCCTGAGGGTGCGCCTATTGTTTTCTTCCATGTTGTTGTTGTGTGGGAGGCTGGGTTCATCTACTAGTTGGCTCTCTCCTTTCTGCCAGTCTTCATGGTACCTTTCTCTTTTGTTTTTCTAGACTCATTGGTGTTTGATGAGGCATTTGCGGATGGGGTGGAGGGCTCACCCCTGTGTTGATTCTTTGGTTGCTCTAGTGACTGTGTCACATTTTTTTGTTGTGTGTGGCTTTTGGGCTACCCTTCATTGGCGTGTGCAGGCCTTTTTGAGTGGGAATGGCTCCTTTGGAGCTCTTTCAATGTGTTTTCTAAGCTCGACACTCAACCCCAAGACTTGGTTAAAGATCTTTATGTGTTGGGGGTTTTATTTCCTTTATTTGCAGACGTGATCTTAGTTGTTGGGTCCTCTGGATTTTGGTGGGTTCCCCTTTGGGCTCTTTCCATTTTGTCCCTTTTGGACCAGGTTTGGGCTCTCTTGTCCTATGTTGCTCTCATTTTTGGGAATAGGTTTGGTGGGCTTGAAGAGGGTGGGGCTTCTATAATATTTGATACATGAAGTTGATTTTGTGTGACCATCCTTTCATGGTCCTCCCTAAGATGGTGAAGAGTATTTATCTTTTAAGGGCTAATTTGTTGTTTTGGTTGAAGGCTCTTGTGTCTTTGGGCTATATTCTGAGTGGTTTCAGCCTTGTTTTCAACTCTTTGGTATTTTTTTGTTATAGGACTAAAGGCTTCTGTCATTTTGTTTTGAGGATCAAGGGTTTCTCGTGGGCTAAGCTATTTTATTTTCTTTTTCTTAAGGCTCGGATATTTTAGTTTTTTATTTTGGTGGTTGAAGTGCATTCTTCCTCTTTCTTGGTTCAGTATCTTACTTTACCAAAGGTGGTTGTGACTACCCTTCCTTTTGAAGTTTTCCCTTTGAATCTACAACTGGTGTCTTGTATGGAGGTGGAGACTACTCCTATTGAGGCAGAGCCCTCTTCTATTGAGGTGGAGGTGGGTGTTGTAGGATTAGTGTGGAGTTCTCTCTTCTATTGGTTACTATCAAGGTGGATCATGTGTGGGAAGAAGAGTGAAATATTTGGAGGTTTGGGCTCTCATTTCTTCCTCTCCTATAGAGGGGAGCTTCCTCCTATTAAGGTGGAGTTGGGGTTGGTGATTCTAGTGAGGTGCTATTGCAAGATGGCTAATGTGCTTCAATGTTTCATTATGCTCTTTAACTCCCCTATTGAGGTGGGGTTGTTAGATTTGTTGGTGTTCTTGTTTAGGGGTTTGATGGTGTTCTACACATTAAGTTGGTCATCTCTCTTGGCTCAGTGGTGTCTTCAATGAGCGGTTGGTTTGTTGATGCCTGGCTGATGGAGGCTATGTCTTTGTGTATCTAAGGGTTTCTGGTCCCGATTAAAACCTGGTTGTAAATGGATCTTGGTCCCTTCCTTTCTTTTATAA
The DNA here is from genome assembly GCA_007258455.2 of Sequoia sempervirens. Taxonomy (NCBI): domain Eukaryota; kingdom Viridiplantae; phylum Streptophyta; class Pinopsida; order Cupressales; family Cupressaceae; genus Sequoia; species Sequoia sempervirens. Next base: position 25,970 of record VDFB02359666.1, read on the forward strand.
TGCAACACGTGTAGTCATGTTTTTTCTTGTAGAAGATGATGTTGGGTTGCTAATGTTATGTGTATTATCTTATTTACAGCATGCTTTTCTTTGATAGGGTTATAGGTCCCTTCAAAACCATTCTATACTGGGTTTCAGGTCCCATCAAAACCTTTTTTACCCCTAATCAAAAACATTCATTTTAGGCTCTTTAATATTGCCACTAAATGTAATAGTTATATGTTATCACAAATTTGGATAAATAATAGAGTAAAATAATACACTTATTCTCGTCATCTAATTTAATTAAATTTATTTGATTTACTATTAAATTAAAAACTTAAATGTTATCAAACCAAGCCTCCATCATTCATTTTCAAGGAGTGCAACTTTCTTTTTAAATATAATTATTTATGAGATTCTTTGTTTGATAAATATCACTTATTTCCTTTCACAAGTTATATGTAGTAGTTTCTTAAAGAATATTCAAAATGATAGAATAAAAAAGACACAACTTGATAGTACCCTGTATTTTCTTATCTAGTTTATTTTAATTTCTATCTATCATATCATTATACTTTTGTTCTTTAATAAGATCAATCTATTTCTCTCTCCTTTAAAATATCCTTGATTTTAAGCTTCTAGAGTTTAAAATTTATGCCATTGAGCTTCTCTATATTATCTTTGGATGTGTTTGCCATGATTCTTCTAAAAAGGATTTAATTTCCACTAAATCACTCCAAGCTTCAATTACAACAAACAAACACTTGATACAAAGAAAGATGTTTTTCTTCAATACTAAATGTTGAGAAGTTGGGGTTAATGGTTACATTAGAACATTCAACTAAGCAATTGAAATTGATGAAATCTTCAAAATAAACCATAAATCAATGATAATAGGAGCAACAGTATAATAATATATAAACCATAAAATAATCCACAAAACATGAAAACATCAATAAATGTGAAAAAAACCTTTTACATAAACCCCCATCAAAGAGTATAAATTTGTATTAATCTCAAGTAAATATATAGTATATTAATACATCTAGCTCTTCTCCTTAATTCAATAGAATTATGATTAAGTAATCTTCTTCAAACATGAGACAATACCATGCTAAAAATTCTCATGGCCTACTATAAAAGAGTGACCTTCAAAATATAATGTAACTCCTCACACAAGCATCTTTGACCACCATCATTATAAGTGGTAGATATAACTCACAAGCACCTCCTGTGAAGCATTAATTACACCTTACACCCATTAATAATAGAAGTTGCTCTATTAACTTTTAAACTCGACCTTCTTAATATAACTTCCTATTCTATGTCCTATTACAACAATATCCGAGTCATCATAAAATAAATAAATAAAATACACATGCCTCTACCTTCACATGTGCATCTCATTCCATTCACTTCAAACACTTTGGAT
>VDFB02359667.1:0-15048 GCA_007258455.2 Sequoia sempervirens
TATTCTTCCTAAAATCCTTGAATAGTGAAATTTCAGTTATGATTCAATCCATGGGAGGGTTTACATTTCCAAATGCCCATGATATCACAATAAGGGTAGAAAATTTTCTTGTTCAAGCCAAGAAAATACCCCCAACACCACTTATTCCTATCTTCCCTAAAATTTAGCCACCTATCCCTATGAATTTTCCTCCTATAGTTGTTGTACTACCAGTCCTGGTGATAGGTTACCAGGTTGCTACTCAAGAAAGTGCTATCCCAAACCCTACCAAAGAAACTCAAGAAATAAAGAATATGCTGCAAACTTTCAAAAAAAACTTTAGTAATGAATTTGTGAGCCTTAAGAAGCAAGTCGACCATGAAAATAGGTCGTACCAAGCCCCTTATCAGTAGAATCAATAGAATAGGCCACCTTTCCAAAATGATTTCCAAGGTCAAAAGAGGAGTTTTAATCTCAAGCCTTTTCAGCCCTATGATCCCAATGTTGTTGGCCCCTCAAGGGAACTCATACCAAATTATAACTTGGCCTAAGAACATGATTGGTGATACCCATGCAACCAACCACACAACTAGGCTACATGTATGAGTAGGATGGAGAATCAAGCTCTCATAGTGCAAAATAATTATGTTGGACTAGAGAATTTGTCAAGCGAGAATGTGGAACAGTAAGGGAACTCTAAAGTTGCTTTAGTAAATTGGAAGAGTATTAAATATTGTGGAGTAAACCATTTTCAAGGTCAGAACCAACAAGGTTCACCCATTGTAGCAAACACAAGGTCAAAGAAGAGAGTAGTAGAAGTAGAGTAGCAAGCTATAAATTTACAACATCAAGCTACAAAAGAAAAAATTCATGCCAATCCACCTCAAACTGTCCCCACAACACAATCAAAAGTGCAAATTCTGCAGAGAGGACAACAAAAGGTAATTCGCGTGTCCTTTAATGTGGTTGAGCACTTAAAGAAAGCTATAATCAACATGTCTATTATGGATGCATTACATATCATAGGCCAAAAATGTTTATTGCAAGATGCTTTAGCTGAGCTTTTGTCTTCAAATGTTACTAAGGCAAAAAATAACAAAGTTGTACTTGCCAATAACTTAGAGGTCAAATGTGGGTAGAAAAATCAAGAAGTGAATCCTCCACCATTCTATCTAAGCCTTATTATTGGGAATAAGCTTGTCCACAATTGTTTGATAGACTCGGGTGCTAGTAGCTCAATTATGCCTAAAAGTTTAGTAGAGAAGCTAGGTTTGGTCTATGAACCTATGTAAAAAGGAGTGGTGCAATTAGATGGAACTGTTGTTCAAATAGTAGGAATCATAGAAAACTTGGCTCTCACATTACACACTTGTCCCAAATTTTCTATTTCCCAAGATGTCCACATGATTGTATTACCCCCTCATTTTGTACTTTTCCTCTCAAGAGACTTTACTGCTAAACTAGGTGGATTCTTATCAGCTGATTGGTCTCTCTTATTATTTAAAACCAGGTATGGCACCAAAGTGACCATTAGGTCTGAACCATTAACTAAAGGCCACATTGAGCCATACATTCCCAAACTAGTAAATGCTAACCTATACACCACAAATGAACTAGAGAATCAACCCATGACCTCAGACCCCAACACACCCAACAAAGAGGAAAACTTGGACGAGTGGACTGTCCAAAATCATGACCTTGATCCTTTCAGCCACACTAAGGAAGAAAGGCTAGGAATTTACATAATCCATGAGCCTAATGTAGTAATCCCTAATCTAGTTAAAGGCCAAAGTTAGCCTTTAGATAGTGACACAAAGTTCTTGAAAGATGGAGTTGTCAAGGAATGGAAGGAGTTTCTTTTTGACAGTCAAGTTTTGAATCAAGAGGAAGACCTCAAGGAAGATGAAACATCTATTAAAGAATTGATGAAATTACTTTTTGAGAATGAAGCTTCAAATCAAGATTTAGATCAAGAAGAAGATCTCAAAGAATATGGAGAAGTTGACCAAGAATGTATGGAAATGCAATTTGATGATCAAACTTTGGATCAAGGAGAGGTTTTTGAAGAATAATTTCTCTATGAGGTAAAAAGAGTCATTGAAAACTACTTTAAGAGGAGAAATAGTTCCCTTTCATTCAATATCTAGGAGGAAGAGAAAGGGGATCCATTTTTGGAGAATTTTGAATTTCCTGCTGAAAATTGTGAAGATGCAATTGGTGTTGAGCCCCAACAATTCCCAACTGATTGGTTGAGTGAACTTCCTAGCTTTAATGATGAGATTCAAAGAAGCATGTTCGTGTTGGAGTCAATACCAAGCAATGAAAAAAATTTCTAGGAAAGATATTTTGACAAACTCTTGTTCCAAAAAGCTAACATTCAATTGAATGAAGAATTGAATGACAACATGATAAAGGAGTTATGTGAAGCAAGATCCAGAGATTTTATTATTGAAGACTTTGTGCTGAAATGGGATGAATACAAGAGTAAACCTGGGAGGCACTCCAAATCTGATGCAATTTGGGATGGCCCATATGTTATAACAGAATGCAAGCAGCACAATTCATTTCAGCTCTCAAAGTTAAGAGAGGAGGTGCTTCTAATTCTAGTCAATGGGATCCACTTAAAACATTGTTTCTAAAGTTTAAAGTTCAGCCCCTATACTATAGTAGAATAGTTTCTTCTAATAAGTGCTTGAAGCACTTTTATTATTAGTTGTTTATTTTTAATAAGTACTTTTGCACATTTTTTTTTTGGCCACCAAGGCCTGGTGGTGGTTTTCTATTATTTTGGTTTTGGCTTCTGCTGCTTGGAGTGTTGCAAGTTTCAGTTTTCAAATTAACTGAGTTTTGGAGGGGTAGAGTTGACTCCATGCCCAATGGATCTACATAAGGCAACTGGCCTGATGCTTAGTAGGCAAGCATCTAGCAGAGGTCACCAATATTCTTATCAAATTTTCACCATAGCTCAAATTGACAGAGCTGATTAATATAGGTTCATTTTAAGGTGAAAAGTTTCAATTCATTTTTGCAGTTGCTTAAACCATTGCATATATTTGAGTTTTTATAGAATTGTTCAGAAAGATGCAATGTGTTTCAGTTTTTCATTCATTATTTACAACATAAAATATTGTATGAGATATAAAGGCAAGTTTTTTCATTATGTATTGAGTTATTCATTCCATAATGTTCCATACATTTTTAGCAAAAGGAGAAGTACAAAATTGAACGAGAATTGCACAAAAATGTTGTTTTATATTCATTGGGATAAAAATAAAAATCAAGTGTCCCACACAAGCCGTGGGAATAGCTAGGTCAATGAAATACAAGGAGTGCACTACATTACTAAAGATAAAGAAGGAAAAGAGCACATAAGAGGGAACATAGCCATCATTACTTGAAATGTATGCAAGTTTCCTTTGATGTTGTTTATTCCTCCTTGCTCCTGCTCTCCAAGTGAACCTACAAATGATTGGAAAATCTTTGTTAAAGCTCAGGTTATGAATCCTCCTACTATCAATAGTAATGTATAACATTGCTTGTGGTGCATTAAATCAATTTATCAAATATAAGAAGTGTACAAGAGAATATAAAGGAGGAAACATCACATAAAATTTGAATTTATTATTTTTAATCTAACATTGTTTGTTTCTTGTGCAGCTATAGGAAAATCCATGTTGTTTATTTTCTTTGAAGACTTATAGCATGTGGTCTAAAACGGGCTCCCACAAGGGTAGAGCTTGGCATGTTTCTCCTTAACATTCAAGAAGGGGGCTAAGAAAGGAAACAAATTCATAATTTCCTAAAGGAGATATGCATCTGAAGGAGTACATCACAAGTGTCATAAGAGCTCAAACAATTGATCATTTAGGAAAATAAAGTTTGTGAATGCAAGGATTTGAAGAACATAAATGATCAATTGCTCACATAGACCATCACAAAGAGTGAATCATCATGAAATATGATAGTGAATAGGCACACATAGTTCCAATAAAAAAGTGGCAACTAAAAAAAATAGAGAAGCTTCAAAACACCATCATCAGGTGTTTCTTATTTCAAAATATTCTATGCAGAGATTAAAACTCACATCAACTATAGCTATCCAAGGAAGATAAAAATGCATGAAGAGTGCAAAGAAGACCTTGTTTCTATCAAGCAATGAAAGTGCAAGTGGCTTCAAGTGAAATATGAAAGCCAATGTATGAGGGAAAAAGAAGTTATTTGTAATCTATGAACAAACGATTTGAGTTGAATGTAACATGAAACAACATCACTAATGTAAATAGATTGCAAAAAATCCAATTCTTGTTTCAGTATGATTGATGCTATAGATATAAAAGAGGATCTCATTGCATTGTTCCATGAAACTATGGTAAAAGTGAAACTTGAAGTGCATTTTTTTTAATATTCAAGTGATTGGAATGGGTGACAATGAACAACAAGTGACCTACATATGCATCATGATGGACGAATGCAACATTGCAAAAAGTAAGTAAACATAATAAATGCATCACCATGTAATACATTTGGGTGTAAGTAGAGAATTTTTTGTGTGTGCTTAATAAAGCAAGTGAATGAAAATACTATGGAAGCCATGTTAAACAGTGAATGAGAAAGCGGATGGAGAGTATGAGGAAATCTTATTTTCTGATAAGCAACTAAAGAAGTATCAAATGGGAGTTGAGTTTCATTGTGTTTTATGCACTTCAAGAAAAATGGGAAGCAAGCAATTGTTAACAACCTATGCATTTGAAAGGAGAGAATACAAATGCCATTGGAGCAACATGTTCTTCTAAAAGAAAATAGTACAAGGAAATCAACTTGATTCATTAAGAAGAGTTTCTGGGTGAAGTAGAGCTTTCATTTTAAAGACAAACAAGTGAAGCCACAGTGATACACACATAAAAAATGAAATCATTTTTTCTTTTCAGAACAATAAGCAAATGTTAAAATAAAGCTAGGGTTTTGAAGCAAAATGAAACAATGGTGAATTTCTCATAAAACCCAGAAGAGTTCCAAGCTTCGGCCTTGCTTGGAATGTCTTACATTTTGGTTCTCATTTAGGAAAAAATAGAAGAGTAATGTTTCTTTCTACAAAAAAAGGAATTTGTAATGCAAAGAAACCCAATTGGTGCTCTCATGGCCATGACCTGAGAGAAGGATTTCTCTTCACAAAGCACAAACCCACTTGGTATTTTATCACAAAACCTCAAATATAGAATATATTAAGAGGGTTTGAGCCCATGCAACAATAAGGGATTTCAAAAAATTAAAACAATCTGGTGAATGGTCATGGCCATTTGAAGAGCTAAAAACCCAGAAAATATTGAAACAAAATGAAGAGTATTTTCCTCTAAGAGTTTCATTACTTTTTACATCATGGGTCAAGCCCAAAGTCAATTTTTTTTGTAGAAATAAGGAAATGCACAAGTGAGGTTGCAGCCTATGCAAGGCTAAACTCATATATTCACTCATTTCTCCCACACAACCTACAAATTCTTCACTTTTTTTTTTGTGAAATGAGCTCAAATTGATCCTATTTAAGATGGAAATGCATAATGTGGAAGGGAAATGAAGCTTATCCTATGTTTTACATGGAGAGATACTCTCAAAGATGCACACAGATGCACCCCAAATACCCATAACCAATCTCTCATGGTGGCTAATGTAAGCAAGACATCAATAGAGAAAACAAAATAAAGCAAAATGCGTTAGAAAACCAGTCATGGTTGCAGCCTAGAGGCCCAATTTTTTTTCAAAATAGAATTAAAATAGCTCAAAATGGTGAAAAAATCTTACCATCAAATTCCAAAAGAAGATTCGACAAAATGGCAAGGAAAGTAGTTTGAAATGTCAAATTCCAACCTCCAAACCCTAGTTCCTCATGGCGGCCAAGTGCAGAGCCTTCTTTCTCCAAAGTCAACCAAGTGAAAATGATGCTAAGAATTAGGGATTCGATTTGGTTTTTTTGCTAGGGTTTGCATTGTGCCCTAATTTGACTTTGGGATTTTTGTCACATTTTATCAAAAATAAAATGCCCTAAGTCAAAATGCCTTGCCTTGTGAGTGGTTTATACCTAGGAAGAATTCATGCCTTATATTTTTCTTTGATTTTCAAAGAAAATCATATGTGATTTGGCCTTTTCATTTTTTAGGTGAGCCTTTCTTATACCTTGGGAAATATTTCATGCCTTGCATAAAAATTAAATCAATGACCTTAGGACTCATACATTTTCCCAAGTTTTGAGTACCTTAGGTTTCCCTTTTTGACTTTGGAGAAAACATAGTATATGCCTGAAATTATTTTTTATAGAAAAATCAAACATCATAAGAGCCTTATTATAATAAAATTTGATTTTTGCACAATATTACAAAAAATAAAAATGTAATAGAAAGGTTTCCATATTGAATTTCTAAAACTACAAGTGTTGTAAGATAGCATTAAGGTAATGTTTCTATAAATTACCTTAATTCCTATTAATTTTCAAATGCAGTTGATGAACTTGATTCCTCACTGAAACTTTCTATCTTGAGTTGAGTTCACTTGGGAGAATTCGGAAAAGAGGAGGAAAACTAAACTTTCTATTTTTAGTTTTGAGCTGTGTACCTGATTTTGTGGATTTTTTGGATCGATCCTTCAGAGATGAGAAGTTTCTATCTTTTTGATGTTGTTTGGAGCAGTTTATGACACTATTTTTCAAGCTTTTCTAAGGAGCTCGAAAATGAACTAGAGTTGCTATTTTGGAGATGCAGTGAAATTTATTTTTTCTATTTTTCACTATTATGACACTTGGAGGCTATAAGTTGGAGAAAATTTTGATTTTTCTCAATTCAGATTGATGGTTTCTTGCTCTCCTATTCACTTAGAGAGTCTTGTAAACTTATTCTTGTACTCAGATTCTGAAATTGTTGCTCCTTCATTTCAATAAAAAAATAGGATTTATTTTCTCATCTTCTTGTCTCAAATTTATAGTCACAATTTTATGTTAACTATGATTCAAATGTAGAATCCTCTTTATGTCTTGTTATTGTAAGTTTGTTTACAAGGGTTTCATGTGATTCAAGTTGCATTCTATGTTATGTTTGATTAACCTCTATGCAGATCACTATTGGGTTATGTATTTCTAGGGTGGGATTGTCTGCTAGTGAATCACCTTAGGTTTAGGATCTTTGTTTTTATTTTTTTTCCTTTTACCCCTTTTCTCTAAAGGTTTGCTAGATTAGGTGGTTTACTAGGGGAACCAACCCTCTCTAGAGATTTTCTCTCACCTACAAATTTACCCACAAATATGAGAGTGTTTCCATGTTGCAATAGAATAGGGAGTCTAACTTAAGCTTAGTGAAAAATCCCTGCTTTCCAACAATCACCTCCTGTACAACTATGAGCACTCAAGGAAGTACTGGAAGGAGAAAGCTTTGAATCCTCCAATAGCAAAATTGTCACAAAATGTGTTGGGTAGTCAAACAAATACATCTGCAACCAAGAAGATCAAAGCTTGAATGTGAAAGAATGGAGATAAGAGTGTGTAGAGAGTGAGATTGGAGAAGAGTCTTCAAGAGTTAAAGAGTGTTCTAGAAGAAGGAATGAATTATAATTTAGAGTATTTGAACAGAAAAGGGAAGGAAAAAGACCCATTTTTTTCAGTCAAGGAGGCAGGAGACATTACACTTCACCACTAATGGAAAAATGCAATGCCTCTATAGATATCAAAGGTGTGAATCCTATTAGGATAGTAGCACAACATGTGAATGTCTGTGTGTTTTTTGCACATCCCCGATAGAGACTCCTCCACTGATGTGAAAATATGTGGCTAGGTGGATGAAGTGAGATGAATGAAGTGGAATTGCATCATCAAATTTACATTTTCTAAGGTATGGGTGATTAAATGGGGAATTTTCCTAGGGGTAAGAAATTGCTCCTTTACATTTTTCCCCTACTTTAGCAAAGCATACATGTTAGTGAGAATGTGAGGTAACATAGAAAGAGGTTGAAGAGCATATACCTTAACCATTGAGGAACAAAATCTCTAATATAGCACACCTAGACATGTAGATGTGGCCTCTACAGTTCTTGATCTCAGAGGGAAACCTTTTATGTGAAAGAGAGAGAGAGAGAGAGAGAGAGAGAGAGATGGCTCCACAGGTACTTCATCCTACGAAAATGGCTCTATGGGTTCTTGCTCCTATAAAAATTGAAAAAAGTATCCATAGGTTCTCAATCCTATGGAAGTTGAACAAAATCTCTATAGGTTCTATAGGTTATCAGTCCCACAAAAATAAGGAGCTTCATAGGTTCTTTGTCCTATGGGGCTTGACATGAAAGGACTCTATAGGTGCTCAATCATAAATATTTTGATGTGAAAGTCCCTTATAGGTTCTTGGCCCTATAAGACAAGCTTGAAAAGGTACTTGGTCTTGCAAGCTTGATAGTAAAGAAACTTTACAGGTGTTTGGTCCTGCAAAGGAACATGTTAAGTTGAAGACAAAACATGTTAGGTAGAAAAACTCAAAGAAGAAAGACATATCATAGAGTAAGAAATTGAAGGAGAAGTTTTCAAAGGGGTCCCTTGGGAACCCTTCAAGATAGCAAGGGGCCCACATAGATGGACACTCTATTTTGAAAAGTGTAACATTTTTTCACAAATGATCCTATCATCAAGGAATCCTTTTAAAAGATCTCTTTTGTCAAGGAATTTAATAAGAAGAATGCTCCTTTTCATAAGGAAATTTTTAGACTTCTTCATCAGAAAAAGTATTCCTTTTTTGAAGGAAATGTTTCAAATTATTTTTTCTATGAATTTGATTTCGAAAGAGAAATTTCACAAAGGGGGCCTTGTTGAAGAACACATTTTTGAAAAATGAAAAATTTTCAGTAAGGGATTCATTGGCCACTAAATTCACCTTATTAAAAACCAGAGAACTGCTATCCCCCCCTTAGGATGGTGTGTGTGAATAAAAGGAGCACATGGCATCCTAAGGAAAGAAAGAAAAGGCAGTGGTGTTGTGGTACATGAGACATGGTGAGATGTAAACATGTAAATGTTTCCATGCATGTGAGGGACAATAGATATGCACCACAACATCACAAAGCAAGTAGGAAGAGAAAGAAAAGAAAAGGAAAACAAGAGACAAGTAGAGATGAAAAATTCAAAATCCAGGGGAATCTAGGAGTTAGAGGTCAAATCAGTTCTTGTAGGTAACCCATGATGTACTGAATGAAATATCATCAATCCTCAAAGTTCCCAAATCATGAAGAAGAGCACATGAAAATAAAAATTGCGTCAACATGTAAGGCCTAAATGCCCCCAACACTTTTAATTGTCCTTAATTGTTGAAAATAAAAGTCACAACATATAGAAGAAAGATGAAACATATAGAGTAATTTTATGAAAGAATTTCAATCCTATATCCAAGCACCTATAAGGGTAGCAAGGGTCCTCTAAGAATACATAAAGACAAGCACGAGGGGAACACAACACACACACAAATCTAATCTACATATAAAGAAGAGGTACCCCCTATAGGAGTTTATGGTGAACTCCTCAAGCATCCCAAAATAACCTACAAGATAAAATAACTTTCACAAGAGAGAAATGGAAAAAATATCATGCTATCATTAAAGATGCAAGAATTCCAAACTGATATGGAAAAGTACATATGATGTCTTGCTTATATAGGTAAGGTGGTTAATATGATTATACAAGATCATGACAAGTTTCTTAATCCTATCACATGATACAACTAAGTCCTAACAACCTAGGATAAGATAAGTTCTAGAAAAGAAAACTCATCCTTCTAGAAGAATCATATATCCTAAGTAAATTTAACATGTGAATGTGTCCCCTAATTACTTAGTGAGTGAATTAACTAGGTATGAGATATTTATTCACACCAACACCCCCCTTAAGTGAAACTTAGGAGAGAAGATTATTATGAAAATGATGCAAAGATGCAAGTATGGGTCCAACCTACTAGGCCATGTTAGGTACTCATGTACAAATGCAAAATAAATCTCTCACAAACAAACAAAAAGAGAAAATCTAGTGGGAAAAAAATCCTCCCCAAAAGATGGATAAATACAATAATGATATACATCACAAATCCAATCAATCTCCATCCAAAAAAAGGATGATAAGACAGACCATTCAACCCCCCATAATGATATAACCTATTGTAAAGAAGCATTGGAAGCACACTTGTGGAGTAACACTAGAATCCTCAATCTAGCAAGCAAGGAAAGATACTTATGTTTGCTAGAAACCATATTAGAGTCACTCAAGGACTTAGGTCAGAATCATGATAAGAAACAACAAACTCAATGCCAAGGAACACTAGAAAACTCACAAACTAGCACAAATCTAGAATCTATGAAGCAACAGTTGATTGAAAGATGATTTGGACCTAAAATGTAGTGTAGAGAAAATGCAAACCTAATGCACACAAAATGGAAATAGTGCATGCACTAATGAATGTTCACATCTACCTCCATGAATAAAAATGACCTTAGATATGTTTAAATGACAAATTCATATTTTTGATGATATAGATTTTTCAAAAAATGGACATTGTATGCTCATTATGATTTTTTGAAAAAAAGGGATAAATTGTGTTAGCTGACAATGTAGACATGACCCTTTTGATTTGATTTCTAAAAAAATTGTTGGATGTATGCAAAAAATAATGGATACCTAGATAATATTTTGATGCTACTAACAAAGCACAGAAAATGCTTTTGAATCCAAAAACCAGAACATGTGATTTGGTAAAAGAATAAACTTCACCTATAGGAAAAATAACTATGTTGGGTGATTTGACAGTTGTTTCTACAAGTTTTTCCCGATGTATATAAAATATAAATGATACCTAGATGAGAATTTGACCTTGGCTACAAAACCCATAAATCATTTTTCTTACAAATGAGTGGAATTTGGAATTATGAAGCAAAAATGAAAATGACTCCAATGAAAAATGGTTTTCTTCAATTCCTTGCAAATTTTGATGAAACGAAAGTCAATTCTGACTTTCTTAGATGCCTTGGATTCAATGGTGAGGCTCTCAAGACCCCAACTCACACCCAATAAATCTTTTACACCAAGATTGGTCCCTTAAATCTGGGAAGAAGTCTACAACATTGAGGCTTTGATTCCATGTAGGAGATTATGTTGAACTCCTCAAACACCCCAGAATCACCTGCAAGACAAAATAAGTTCCACAAGAGAGAAATGGTAGAAATATCATCATATTATTAAAGATGCAAGAATTCCAAAATTAATATGGAAAAGTACATATGATGCCTTGCTTGTATAGGCAAGGTGGTGAATAGGAGTATACAAAATCATGACAAGTGTCTTAATCCTATGACATGAGACAAATAAGTCCTAACAACCTAGGATAAGATAAGTTCTGGAAAAGAAAACTCATCCTTCTAGAAGAATCTTATATCCTAAGTAAACTTAATATTTGAATGTATCCCCTAATTACCTATTGACTGAATTAACTAGGTACAAGACATTTATTCACACCAATATAGTCCTCATCATCCAGGATGTCATTTTCCTCTCAATGTAGATCATTATATGGGGAGGGAGGATGAGCTTGCAAAGGTGGGATAGTGAGGGGAGCACTTGCCAACTATCCTACAACAAGGGCCAAGAAAGAATGCCCTTCAAGCCCTCCATTCAACTCTTGTGAGGTAAAGGTCATCGATCTCATAAATATTGCTATCAGAGCCAGGACACCATCCACGAAGTTAAAAATGCACTTAATTGAAGTGTCATGTGTTAACTAGGTGGGAGAGGAAGGATGCACCCTAGATCCACTGTCGATCTCATCAAAGGAGGTAGTGACAAAATCTAGGGATGTCAATGTCGCCTTCATCAAAAGGATGATGAAAGCCAAAGTAGAATTAACTCCTAAAGAAGATGAGCCCTTCTTCCAACAACCACTTGAATTGAGGTCATCCTCTCACTTACACTTTAGTGAAGGATTTTGGGTCACCACAAAAGAAGTGAATACAAAGGAGGGATAAGAAAAATCTACAATAGACACCACTGACACGTTTGACATGTCTATGGACTGGGAAAACAAAGGGATGCCTAAAAGGGACATCAATATTAAAGGTTCCATGGAAGGAGTGATGATCACCTGCACCCTTTTGGGGTGAGGATCATCGACATTCATTGGGGGAGCCAAAAGAAAAAGGAGAAGAAGAGGGAGGAACAACAAGAGGTGCCAAAATAGGAGGAATTGGCTCCACTTTTTCCTTCTATAAGACAACCTATTCAGTAGCCAGATCCTTTCTCTAGAACTTACACTCACATGCAAGCTGATTTTGTCAACTTTGGGAACTAGAATTCATAGCCTAAGAAGGGATAGTAGGCTCCTATTTTTTTATGGGAGTGTCCTCCACAACCATGGCCAATGGAAGGATGATCTCCTGGATAAAGATAGGAGGGGGGAGAACATGAACAAGAATAGCAGTAGGCGGAGAAGCAGACAAAAGTACCTTAGCAATGGGCCTCTTCCATTTCACTACTTGATGGGTTGGAGTAGTAAGAGGCCATGAAGTCCAAGATGCAAGGGAAACTCCACAAGATCCCTTCCCCTTTCCATAAACAATGTGCCTATAAATCATGGGAATGATGAGAAGTTCAAACACTTGATGCTTGGTTTTTCACCAAGTAGGCACCATCAAACTCTGATACAAGGAATGGGAGTAGGAGATGAAGGTGCCACAATAGGGAGAGAAGTGGAAGTGGATAGAGGAAAAGAAGAGGAAGGCTCTTTGGTGTGAGAAATATTCCCCTTACCCTTTTGATGGGTGGAGGAGGTAGCTTGTTACTACATAATCATGCAACCTTTTACTGAAATAATGTAGGGGGATGTAGAATAGGTCACTTTCAGTGTCGTGCCCCAAATCTTATATTTGACATAGGCATGTTATAATAAGTATGCCATCAAAGGGAGTAGATTGATGGGAGTGAGACAAAAGTGATCTAACAAGAAGCCCCCACATGACACTAGTGGTTTGTAACTGGTGTCATGCGTGATGTGCACAAAGCCCTCATGAGAAAACTTGAGACATTTATAAATAGTCGAAGTGACCCCATTCATTGAAACTAGCCATGGAATGCCTAGTTTCACCTTGAATAAATCAAACTCTAGAATTATAACAAAAGAAGTTTCTATAGCCATGGGTCCTACCAAGACCAAAAGAGTGATAGAACTAGCAAGAGGAGGTACCAAGAGTCCATTGTGCATATAGTGGTCTTTGATTGCTTGTATTCCTCCTTATGTAGAAATTTGATAAGAAAAGTCTCCTTTGTTATGATGTTCACACAACTCACATAGTCTACGAGGACATCAATCACAATGTTTTCATTGACATGAGTGGGAATGTAGAATGGGGAAGGCTCTTTTTTCATAGGCATATCCTACGATGTGAAAGTTATGTCTGGTGATCCATTCATAGACTAGGTAGGAGGAATGTGTGTAAATGAAACCATGTTTACATACACAGTTGGAATAGAACCAGTAGACTCCAAAGGTTCAGACATCCAATAGTGACCTATCTAAATTCCATTTCCAAATATCTATGGTTCCTTATAACTATGCAGCTAGGGGTTGTAGATCAGGTTGCAAGGTTATACACCCTACAACACACAAATATACAACATGCCTAGAATACTAGAGAAGGTTCTTTGATAACCAAAGATGAAATCAAAATAGTTCATTTCAGGTTCACCAAAATGTAGAGAAGGGGGACCCAACACCTCAGGACTCTAGGTCACATGAGAGTCCTAAGAAATAGATTGTACTAAACTACCTTAAGTTTGCTAAGAGAATTGAAAGGGGTAAGGTACTAAGGCTAAAAAGGAAGGAAAAATGGCCTACCACTTTCCTTCTACTAAAACTAAATGTTTATAGGGTTGAAAGAGATGATTTCTAAGGCTCAATATGCTTCCCAGATAACTCACTGTCTGAGGATGACAATGCATATCTCAAACTCTAGCACAACCTATTGGTGTCTTTGAGACACTTGTGTCCATGCGGATAGAAGGTCTAGAAAGCAAACTAAAACATAGGAAAGCCTACTAACCATCTGAATTCTAGATTTTTTATGCTATGACACATAACTAAAAGCTTAATAAGAGGAATTTCATAACTAAGTTATGCTAAAATATAAAAAGAGAGGGTGGTGAATTAAACATGTCCACCCATGATTTGAATCTTCAAGTAGCTCCACCCACATGCACCTGCACATATAGAGATGGAAAAATGTTAGGGTTATCTTTAGAGGACTACCTCAATTAGTTCCCTACGTTAGTGTTCCCACCTCCATGAACAACTAGATAGCCACGAAATATGAAAAATGATAAAGAGATAGAAAGGAAGTGGTAGTATTAAGAGAAAGTACCAACACGTATGCTATGTACTAAACAAAATGATACAAAAAGAAAATAGCAATGGAAAATATCACCTCCAAAGCTATTATCACTCAAGACAAGTAGTGGAAGGAGAAATCTCATGAATACTCTAACAACAATTTTTTTGCAACAAACATGGTGTAGAAGCCAAGAACAACAACTTGCAACTAAGAAGATCAAAGCTTGAAAGTGAAAGAATGGAGATAAGAGTGTGTAGAGAGTGTTAAAATGAAATTTTGAAAATTTCATAGTTGATTATATTCATGAGTTTCCAAATTAATCCTTACCATAAGCACAAAATTCTCTCATCATAACATTTTTCCCATATTTTGTCATGTGGTCCAGTAGAATCCATCTAGTCCTTAATATTTTATAGTATAATTCATATCGGCAAAGATGGTGAGGGTCTCCCCGATCCATAAAGCATCCTTACTAATGTATATCTTTTGTAATCTATCAACAAGAGTGTAGGAATGTCACACCAAAATATTCCATCTATAAACATATATCGGTAGGATAAAATTCATTGTCTTAGCGACAAAGAGATCATATCAGCAAAAAAAGTTACCATCGGAATGAGTCATAGTGAACTCATATATGTCTTACCGACCGGTGCACTAGGAAACATTTCAGCCAAACTAAAAGTC
>VDFB02359668.1:0-27753 GCA_007258455.2 Sequoia sempervirens
TTCATGCTTCAATCTCATCTATAAATAAGAGGCTTCATTCCTCATTTGATCATCCACAAATTATGCAAAGTTACCATGCTCAAATATCTATCAAATTCCATCCATCATCATTGAATCTTAGCTAGGTTATGCAGGTTTTTAGCTTGGAGCATTCACCATCCTTCATCAAAGTGGATCAATTATCATCAACACATCAATCTTGCATCATAGGAATTGGGAAAGGGACAATTTTCACATCAAATTGACACCAATTCCACCATGGGATCATGGGTTTGCTAGTCTAATTAGGATTCAATCTCTATTTTGTTGTTTTCATTGTATTTTTCATTGCTTTTTTTCCTAATTTGAACTTTTTGAATGGATTTTAATGGGAAATAATTGTTCTTGCTTGTAATTTCTAATCTAATGTGTTTTCTCTTATTGTTTTGCAGGTATTAGGATTGGGGTTCGCACATTTGGAACTAGAAGGAGGGCATAATCTCATTTTTATTCACTTTTTCCTAAAAATTATGCGTTTTTGTTTATGCATAGAAAAATTCCAATGCTGGAAGCTCAACATCACCATATAGCACCGTTGACTCTCCAGCATCGCCATACAACACCACTGGAAATTCAAATTGTGACACTGAAGTCTTCCCGCCCAAAAATTTGAATTTTAAACCACGCCGCTTGACCAATCTGATCCACGAGAGTTTTCAAAAAAATTCAAATAGTGATGCTGAGGAAAAGGGAAACACATTTCAACTCACTGGTCTGGTTACAGAGCAACGTTGACTAGTAAGCAGCGTTGTACAACACCATTGAGAAATCAAACTACAACGCAGTCACGGGTTATGCCGCTGGCAGGGAGTAAAAAGTTGAAATTTTATTTTAGCACATGCTTTTGGTTAAATGATAAATTTATCTTCTATTTTCTAGTTTTTAACCTCTATGTTTTGTAGAATTTGACTGGTTTTCTTTCTTGTAGGTTGGATCAATTAAAACGAAAGAAAAGGAAGCATGATGAGGGTACTTCACAAAATCAAAGTGTTTTTAAACACTTTAGTGTTTGTTTAACACTTTTAAGAAATTGTTATTCCTTTTTGCTTAGGACACTAATTTCATTTCGGTTTTAAAAAAAACCTTTTCAATTTTTGCAAAAGTCTTAAAATGAACATTAGGACTACAACTTACTACAGTTTTTTTTTTGGTTAACAATTGAACGAAGCAGCTCTGTTTGTCACAGTTTTAAAAAAGGCTGCACAATTTCTTTTGGATCTAAAATGAACTTTTAGAACTTTGTATTTGTGAGGGCTTACTTAAACTAACTTCATTGAAAAAGGACGTATGCGCTTCTCTCACACTTTATAGCAATCTTGAGAATCAAAAGACCTTTTTTGTGATTTTAGGTTAAGATAAAGCAATCACCTCCACCGGTTCAAATTTTAGGTTTAAATTAAGAGACGAAACATTATCGCAGTGTAGTGGGGAGGCATTATTAAATTACATTCTCTTTCTTTTATTATTTACAAATAAAGGAACACGATCAATTCTGAATATTGTCTTTACTTGATTTTTGTTATCTTAGAGGCCTTCCTTGGAAAAGTACTCACCCAAAGGAATGACTCAACTGGTAACACTCTAAATCAAAGAGTATTTACAGCTGGGATATAAATGTGGGTATTAGAATAAATGCCAATATCACATGGTTAACTCAACAGGAAGAATGGATCAAAAGGGGACTCTCTGAGTAGCCAGGTCAATCCTCACGAATGGAAAGTCTGTTCAGAAACATGTTTAAAATTTCCAAAAATCGGTAGTCATTTTATTGGTGGTGCAAAGAGCGGTCATTAAAGCCACCCCACATTTTTATGGTCTTTTAGTAGAAATGGAAAGCATGCCATTGGAGTTTCATGGGTGTTGATGCTTGGCTGCCCCGAATGATGTTAATGAGCCATGGAGGGGAGCCAGTGGGGTCAAGCATCTAACCATTTGCTAAAGATAAGCGTAGCTGGACTTGTCCAAGTGGGAATCCAACAAATATTGTCTTCCACATCCATAGGGTTGTACTTATTCTTGGTTGAAAAATGCTTTGCTTGTTCGAAAACATCTTGGAAACAAACACTTAAACATCATCATCAAAATTTCAAACCCTTTAGGAGACAAATACAATTGACTCAATTCATATGTTATTGCTTGCCCTTGGGATTCTATCCTTAGAGGTTTCTAAACATTTGGATTACATCTCAATTTTTCTACTAAAGTTAAACAATAGGTAACCCTTGCCTTGAATTCATCAAATTTCCACATAACATACTTTGTGGGATTCGAAGAAATTAAGACATTGGACATCTAGTTTGGAAACTTAATCAAAGAAGTGTTTTTGGTAAAATAAAGCCACTAAGAAAATCTAAACAAAATGAACTCTCACATGTGTTGAAACCTCATGATTTTCAAGATGTCAAATCCCAAAACGAAAGTCCTTGTTTTAAAATCTAGAAATGTATGTTCAAATTGAATCACTTTTTGGTTATAAAGGTGTATAGAAGCATTGCATGTTCTTCAATACCGAGGTTTTAGGTAAAAAAAGTGTTTTTTTTAGGTTCATCTTAGGATCAAAAGAAATCAAAATATTTTTTCATCCATCCTTCAAACATCAAACCAAAAATCATCTCACCATCACCTTTTGAGAAATCTTGAAATCATCCTTCATGCTAGGCTTTTGGGAAAAAATCAAAATCATCAAATCCTTGAGACAAAATCCTTGAAATCTTTATCAAATCATCTTTGGCTAGGTATGTGTAGATGCATCCTTTTGCATATGCTTAGTCAAAGTTATCAAATCATCTTTTTTAGTTAGGTATATGTAGATGCATCCTTCTTCACATGCTTGGTTAAATTATCATCTTGTTTGAATAGGTGTGGGTAGATGCATCCTTCTCCCTACACATATTCAAATTATCATCCTTTGAGCAAATCTACCCCTTAGATAATCATCCAACATCTTAGGGTCTATTTGTTCAATCAAAGAAATCAAAGATAATTCCCAAAAGAAAATCAAAATCCAAAACATATCCAAAAGTCCCAAAAAGTCTAGCATCCCCCTCAAGATTTATCAAAAGATCAAAACATCCACATCATCCATCTCATCCATCATCATCATATCACCTTTTGATCCTCAAGATATCCTAAAAATTTCTATTTTGTGCATAAAGTAAAGATCAATCCAAAGAATCAAGAGATTCATCTCCCATATTCTTGAAAATTGATCCTTGTTTTATGGTTCAAACTAGATCTCAATACAAGAAGAACATAGAAGCCAAAAAGGAAACACCCGCTTCGAGTGACCTAAGCCAAAAAAATGTTGAAATGAATCCCGTCAAATCAAGCAATCCTTTGACTATCTCATCATCACAAAACCCACAAGAGGAAATCCAAGGAGAAGATCTTACCTTTGGGATGTCACATGAAGAAATAACCGAAATGCTTTAAAATCCGGAAAACCATAAGATCATCAACATCATGATGAGGCTTAACCCTTCACTATACATGCTTGAACTAGCAAAACAAGGGGCCAAATTACCTTATGATTTCAACATGAGCTCCATAGTGGAACCATCTTTGGAGGTTATGCCTTTAATTTCATCCATGCTCCCCATCTCATCCACACCCCCATCCCAAATCATCACTCAAAACATTCCACAAATCATGACATCTTTTTCTCAGACCCAACCTAATGTAACTAAGGGAAACACATTTCTTAATGCTATTAAAACACACCCCCTCGTTAATAATCAAGACTTGGATGCAAATACCATATTGGAACAAAACATACCCCAAAATCCATTACATAAGTATGTTCCTCTCGCTTTCCATAATCCTAATGATTCATCATCATCATCCTTCTGCGCAACACCTCAAACTCCTCTCCTCACAAATTCACAAGAAGAAGGTGACATGTTCGGACCTAGGGGCATTTTTGACACCACAACATTTTCTCAAGAACTTACACCCCTTACATTTCCACCACTTCCACCATTGCCATCATCATCCACACCACTCCTTGGCTTGGGGCTTCCACCTTTACCAAATATCAATCAAACCAACATCCTGAACACCAACCAAAACATCACGCAAAACTTGTCATCAATATCGCAACAATAGATGACAACTACACAAGAAATAGCAACATCATCAACCACCCCCCTAACATCACAAAGCATGGTCTCTTAAGGACCAACCACATCAACAGCACCATCCACCACTCAAACCATCAACATGACATCACCGCTCACCACCTCCACAAATGCCATTCCAAATCCATCACCACCCCCACCACCACCAACTTCCAGCATATCAAGCCAATACCACATGGCATTGCAAGTAGTTCAACAAGCTGCTTTTCAAAGGGGATTCCTACAAGTGAAAAAAAAAAAGTCACGCAACTAGCTACTCAGCAAGCCACTCAAGTTGTGCAAGCTGCCTAAGCCGCATTACAAGAACAACAGGTCACACAAGCCCAAGCTTTATTGCAACAACAACAATAACAACAAGCTGCTCAAGCCGCTCAAGAAGCCCAAGCCGCATTGCAAGCACAAAAGGCTACTCAAGCACAAGCACAAGCACAAGCAGCGCAAGCACAAGCTCAAGCTTAGGCATACACCCAATATCAAACAAAACTTCTTGCACAAAAACAAGTAGTGCAACTATAGGCATATCAGCAAGCAATAAAACAATATCAAGAGCAGCAAGAAGCAGCCCAACAACAAGCACAATAGCAAGCACAACAATAGGAAATCCTAGCACAACAACAAGCAATCCTAGCACATCAACAACAAGATCAACAACAAGCGTTGTTCATATAGCAACAGGTGGAAGCATACCTAGCTCGGCAGAATATATAGATATATCAAAAAACACATCAAACAACCCACCCATCCAACCCACAATTGAAACACCCCAAAAAACCTTCATCCCACCCCCTGATCTGCAAAATGATATAACGACACAAATCAGGTTGCTCTCACAACAAGTGCTCGATCTTCAATCAGGGAAAACCAAAAAAACACCAAGAAACTTATGTCCCTATCCATTTGACAGGAGCCTTGTGATGAAACCCTTCCCCAAGGGATTTGAGATCCCCAAGTTTGAAAAATATCATGGGACGGGAAACCCTGAAGATTACATCAGGGAATTCCAGGTTCATTGCATGGAAGTCGCATATGACGATACTTATTTGATGCAGCTATTCCCTAGGAGTTTGGCTAGCCATGAATGGTTCTCTCACCTACCTACAGGTATCAGAACATTCCAAGAAATTATAGATGCATTCATTAAAAACTATGCATGCAATATTGCAATGGATGTCAGTTTAGAAGAACTCTCAACTCTGAAACAAGGTAAGGGTGAATCATTCGCTTCATTCCTACAATGATGGTGATCCAAGGCCAATCAGAACAAGTGGGCCATGTTCGAGGAACAATAAGTTTGCACCATTATATCCAACCTTGAAGGCCTCTTTGCATTTCATCTCAAGGTACAAGGGATCACCACATATGACTAGTTGATCTCCAAGGTGCTCAGCATCGAACGAGCCCTTATGACTCAACCCACGTGATCAACTTCATACCCCGAATAACAAAAAAAATTCCCACCTGCTAATTACAATGATAAACCTCGCATGTGGGAAAGGAAAAAAAATGTTACTAATGATGGTGTTGTCAACGCCAAGGTGGTCATTAGTGCCCCTCACCAAAATACACCCACACCACAAATCCAAATCCAACACCAAAACAATCATCAACCAACACAACGACCAAACAAAAATCCAACAATCAATAATCTCAATGATCAAAGGGGACCACCCCAAAGGAACAAGAGTTACCCCAAGTGAAAGTACACTGCTATGGGTGAACCACTAGAAGTCATCATGAAGAAGCTGATAAATGAAAAACTCATCAAAGCACCCACCTATGACAATTACCAAGAACCGGATGTGAAACCTCCTTGGTATAATGAGAATCAACTCTGTGAATTCCATAAAATCAAAGGCCATACCATGAACAGTTGCATGAGATTTAAAAACATAGTTCAAGATCTCATTGATCAAAGAATTATAAACATGGAACAACCTACAAGAAATCAAGATCTTAAGATATACACGAATCTGATTCCTAATCATGGCAATAAAGGGAATAGTATTAACACCGATAAAGGGAAAGACACCCACACAAATGTGAATCATATATATGAAACTGTTGTCACCTCCCTAGATGAAAATTGCATGGTCATCACCATCAAAGGCACCCATGCCGATTGTGGATTCACCACAAGAGGCAGAAAAGTTACCATCACAGGATCATCCTAGCCAAACAGAGTCCTTGCATCTAGATCTATCCCTAATGGCTACAATGTCCTAGATTAGCTCAAAAGAATGCCAACACAAATCTCCATCATGGAGTTGCTAAAAAATTCATCTTCCCATAGGAAAATCCTTGAAGAAATGCTGGCTTCATCCACTATCCCCGTAGATCTTGATGTAGAACAATTCCAAGCTATGATCAGAAATATCATTACGCCAAATCTCCTCACATTCTCCAACCAGGATTTCCTCGCTCAACCATCTCACAACTGTGTGCTCCACTTAGAAGCAATAGTACATAAGAGCAAAGTCAAAAGGGTCTTGGTGGATGGAGGTGCGGGCTTGAATATTTTTTCTCTCAACCTCATCAAACAATTGAAAATCTCAGAGGATTATATCAACAAAGGAAAGGGTATCACAATAAGAGCATATGATGACCAAGAAAGAGTGTCTCAGGGCACAATAAAACTCCCCATTCAAGTAGGGCCTGCCATCATGGAAACCACTTGTCAAGTATTGGACCTTGACTTTCCATATAACATCCTCCTAGGATGCCCATGGATTCATGCAATGAAGGCAGTAGCATCAACTTTCCATCAATGTGTAAAATTCACACATGAGGGACAAGAAGTTACCATCCACAAAGATCCCAAACCCTTCTCCTATTGCAAAAGCCTTGAAGCAAAGTACTATAAAATCCCCCAAGTACCAAAAAATGATGAAGGTCCATCTACACCATACATCGATCCCGCCACTCTTGCATCCACTTCTGTGATAGAGACAGCTGCCACTCCCACCATCCCCACCATTTCTGACATTAAGGTCATCATCCAAGATAACGGGCGTGGAAACTACAATCTCCCTAATAATTCTTTTGTGGTAGGAGAGTTACCACAATCTCCTAGATCATGGGGACATCTGCAATAAATGAAGCCTCCACATCTCAAACATCTCCTGAGGACTATCCCAACTTTACAAGTTGGGGAGATATTGGCTGAGAAGTTATTGAGGTAGATCCATCTCATATGCAATATCAAGATGAAAGACCAGTAGCTGATTTACCAATGTATGATAAAAGGAAGGGTCTACAAATGATGCTTGCAATGGGCTATGACAGAAACCAAAGAAATGGGCTTATAATACCTATCATGTCAGAGACATAAGCAATAAAAAATATTGGCCTGGGATGTACCCCTTTGCATATAACCATATGTGGCTGAAGTCCTCCAGTTAGAACAGTTAATAATCCTCCTCATCCAACTGCAGCAGAACTACGCTTACCGATATCTATAGGTCGCATCATAGATAACTTAACATTTGACATAACTGACATCTATAGTAGTAGTGATGATGAGGATACCATGAACAACTTACCTAGGCTATTTGACAATACCACTCTTTGCATGATTATCACCCTATCTTTTGAAATAGACCACCAAAATCATGAGATCCGCTTAGTATATCCCCAACTCATCGACTACGACAAACGAGGACCACCAGTTCTTGATGCATTTGAAAATGATGAGGTGCTCTCAGAATTCATGGGACTACGGGATAACATTCCAGGTGGGGATCACAAAGTAAGGTTCATAATTGAGCTAGATACACATGCCTATTATGGGGAAATGATTGAATCCCTCAGTCACAAAAGTGAAAAATTAAGAATAATATCCAAGTCCTTGAGTGAAAACCACACTGTGGCACTCTCCTACTAGAAAAAAGTAAAAATAAAGGACGCATCCAATGGTGAAAACCTCTTCGAGGCACCCAAGGATGGGGGATTCAAACTTCCTTTCAGATCTCTTCATCAAGAAAAATCAGAAGTCTTGGTAGAAAATTGCAATTCGGTCAACCTAGGAACAGAGGAAACCTTGCATATCACATTCTATGCAGAATCATTACTATCAGAGGAACAAGAGCTCCTAGCATCCTTCCTAAGAGAGAGACAGATAAACTTTTCATGGAGCTATGCTGACATGCCAGGGCTTGATCCATAAATTATGGTTCACCACTTAGTAGTATATCTAGAAGCAAAGCCTGTTAAACAAAAACTTTGAAAAATGCACCCTTAGATCGCCTTATTAGTCAAAATGGAGCTAAAAAAGCTATTAGATGTAGGATTCATCTGACCGATAGATTATCCAGAATGGGTTTTAAACTTGGTACCTATTTCAAAACCCAATGGGAACATTAGAATCTGCACAAACTTCAGAGACTTGAATAAAGCATGTATGAAGGATGACTTCCCACTTCCAAACATCGACATGATCATAGATATGACAGCTGGACATGAAATGTTGTCACTAATGGATACATTCTCAGGGTACAATCAGATCATGATAGCTAAAGAGGACCAAAATAAAACAACTTTCACTTGTCCATGGGGGGCCTATTGCTGGAATATGATGCCATTTGGCTTAAAGAATGCAAGAGCAACATATCAAAGGGCCATGACATTGATATTCCATGACATGATCCATAAGATGGTCGAAGATTATGTTGATGAAATTTTAGCTAAATACAGAAAGAGAATAGAACACATAGCAACCCTAAGTGCCATTTTTGACAGGCTGGAAGAGTACAAGGTCAGATTAAACCCAAAGAAGTGTGTCTTCGGTGTACAATCAAGATAATTTCTAGGATATATAGTGTCAATGAGAGGTATTGAGGTGGATCCAACAAAGGTAAAAGCAATCCTCGAAATGGAGACACCAAAAATATTAAAGCAATTTAGAGGTCTCCAAGGTAGGCTCCAATCCATTCAAAGATTCATAGCACAGCTGGCGGACAAACAAAACCCATAATCTCACCTACTCCACAAGGGAGTAGCATACAGATGGGATACTAAGTTTGAAGAGGCATTCAATAAAATCAAAGAATATTTACTTACACTACCGGTCTTAATGCCACCAATCCCAAGAAAACCATTGATTCTCTACGTGTCAGCAACAACAGTAGCCCTTGGAGCTCTCCTAGCTCAGCATGATGAAAATGGAACAAAAAGGGCTATCTATTACATCAGTAGAACAATGGTTGGGCATGAGATAAACTATTCATTCATCGAGAAAGCAAGCCTAGCAGTAGTGTTTGCATCACAAAATTTAAACATTACATGTTGGCACACAAAATAAAACTCATCACCAAAATTGACCCTCTCAAGTACTTACTGTCAAAGGCAATTCTCACAGGAAGAATGGAAAAATGGGTGATGATACTATCAGAATACGACATTGAATATGTGGAGCAAAAAGAAATCAAAGGCCAAGTCATCACAAATCAACTTGTAGAAGCACCAATCTATTCAGAGAATCGTCTCATCTCAGAGTTTCTAGATGAATCTATTTTCAATCTCAACATAGCTGACCACTGGAAACTATACTTTGATGGTTCATACATGTAGCATGGATCAGGAGTCGGTGTCTTCTTTATCACCCCACAAGGGGATTGCATACCAAGATCCTATAAACTAGCATTTCCTTGCACCAACAACATTGCAAAATATGAGGCTTTAACCATAGGTCTCAAAATAGCAGTGCAGTGGAACATTATAGCTCTCAAATTATATAGAGACTCTCAATTGATAATAAATCAAGTGAATGATGAATACTAGACCAAGGATGATAAGCTCACTCCATATGAGAAGTTGGTGGAGACTCTTAAAGAATCCTTCATCGAAATTACATTTGAGCAGATTCCTAGGACCAACAATAGAGCAACAGACACCATGGCAACAATTGGATCCTTACTGGATATCCCCCACAACATTCCAAAATATGAATTCCTAATAGAGCAGCTTCTCATACCTGCATTCGAGGTACCAGAATCAGAATTTGTGTGTGAATCGTTGGTCCTAGTGATCCTTGGTACCGCAAAATTTACACATACCTTTGAATAGGAGTCATACCCACCAACCTACCCTCAAACTTAAAACAGACCTTTTGTAATAAAGGAATCCAGATTTGTCATCCTAGGAGATACCCTATATTGTAGAAGCATAGAAGGAACCCTACTGCGCTGCTTAAATGCTGAGGAGGCATTAACTACTCTAACTAAAGTACATCACGGTATATGTGGTTCAAACTCGAGTGGAATGACCATAGCCAATAAACTGTTGAGGATGGGGTATTATTGGCCCACAATGGAAAGAGGAGCACATGATTATGCTAGAAGGTGTCTAGAATGTCAGCATCATGGAGACCTCATCCATGCTCCAACTCAAGAGCTTCATCCCATCATCACACCATGGCCCTTTTCACAGTGGGGACTTGATCTCATTGGAAAAATCACACCCACTTCATCTAATAGCCACAAATTCATCATAACCACAATGGAGTACTTTACTAAGTGGGTGGAGGCCATACCCATGACGTATATAACTGGGAAGTAGATTTCAAAGTTCATCCTGAACTATCTCATTTTCCACTATGGTGTTGCACAAGCCATTATCTTAGATAATGGGACACCATTTAAGAAACAAGAGGTTCGTGACATGCAAAAAATTCAAAATCCAACATCGCTTCTCCACCCCATACTATCCCCAAGGAAATGGCCAAGCAGAAGCTACAAACAAAACCATTTTGAAAATGCTCAAGAAAATAGTCAATGACGCAAGTCGTGACTGGAATTTGCAGCTTAATCCCTCCCTCTGGGCCTATTGAACCAGTATCCGCACACCCACGGTGCCACCCCCTTCTCCCTAGTCTACGGATCAGAAGCAGTACTCCCCATTGAGATTGAGCTCCCATCACTGAAGATATCACTGCAAAATATCATCATAGATGAAGAGTACTGAGTATCAAGATTGAATGAGCTGGATCTATTGGATGAGCGACTTATAGATTCTTTAAATCACTTGCAAGTCTATCAAAATAGACTCAAAGGAGCTATAATAAGAAAATCAGAAGCAGGACTTTCCAAGTTAGAGAACTGGTATTAAAGGAGAATTAGAAGAATGTCCCAAAGCCAAGCAGCAAAGGAAAATTTGAACCCAATTGGTTGGGACCATTCGTTATCACAACAAGTTATAAGTCAAGGGCATATCAGTTATCAACACCTGAAGGGGAACCTCTGCAAGAGCCCATGAATAACTCCCATCTCAAAAAGTTTTATGCCTAAATCTTTCAAGGTATAGAACCAAAAATCCAAAAAATTAGAAAATGTCCTGAAAAAATGTTTACTTCGGTGAAAACCTGGCAAACAAGCATCTTGGTGACAACAAAAAAATCAAAAAAGCAAAAAATCCAAACAAATTAGAAAAAGGATAAAAAAATAGTAAAGAGAAAAAATCATCCTCTACTAAAAACCACTTCGGTGGCACTTTGGACAAGTACCTTGGTGAAAACCTGGAAAACAAGCGCCTTGTGTAAATAAGCACTTTCCATCCACCAGGATCTTTATGGCTTGTTTTGCATCATCCATCCATTATGCTTCCATCATCCATCACATTTGGATCTCCATCCATCACTCATCCACCTGCATCTGCATCATAGCTTGGTTTTGTTTTCGTATCATGATCCCTCCTAGTACTACTCAACCAATCCTCAAGGTCAGTTTGTCCTACCTTTATCGGAGTAGTCTATTGCATCACGTTGGGGGAATGTTCTCATCAGATTGGATTTGTGTATATTCTTGAACTCCTAAAATTAGAAAATAAAAAAACATCAAAACATTAGAAAATCCAAAAACATCAAAACATATCAAAATTCCAAAAACAGGTCAAAAAGTCAATCAAAAAGTCAAAAACAATGTTGTGTTGTCAAACTACAAGTCTCTGAGCCTTGAACATAGGCAAGGTTAATCTTTGATCATCCCCTGAGACACTTAGGTCAGTCCCTTAGGAGTCTGTCATAATAAATTGACATCTCATCATGTATATCATCATCTGTAAATCGGTCAACTGATCAGTCGAACTATGTGGTCTCTGTATATATAATGTAGGCAAGGCTAATATGTTGATCAGCCCCCGAGGCCCCTAAGATAGGTCCTTAGGTTAGACTCTTGTCCAAAATCTCAGAAAACCACAAAACATTGAAAAATCAAAAATCAAAACATTTGAAAAATCCAAAAATACCAAAAACAGCCTCAAAACATCTCAAAAAGATTAAAAACATCCAAATATTTTAAAAAAATCCATCCATCTCATCTCGCTTGCACCCACAATAAAATCACTCATAATAAATGATTGTCATCCTCAATATTTGGTAAGATAATCAGAAACAAGTCTAAGAGGTTAAAAGTGAAAACTAAAAACATCAAGTCTTAGGTCTAAGTCAGTGCATAAACAAGTTGGTCAACTCTTTGTATCAGTAACTTATCATCCAATTGGTCCTTAATCAATCATCATTTAGAACACTTTGGATAAATGAAATGACATGCCTCCATCCACTAACATTTCCTAGGATGCATCCTTCCTACAATGGGCATTATCTTTTGGAAATAGTTTCGGTTCTTATCCTTAGAAAACACATCCCCTTTTGGTTAGCGGTATTGAAGAACATCAACTTGTTTGTTTACTTTATCTTTATCTTTTGACTTATCTTATTGCGCTCATTCTAAGGACTTCTCAATGATATCCGAATAGAGGATTTAGAGAAATAGGAATGGGGCAGTGATTATTATCTTTTGTCTGCTATGTTTGTTGGACGTCCTTGTAATATAACCTTGGTGAATACTTGCTTTGTTAGGTATGTATAGAGGAGGTTTTGAGTAACTTGTTGACTATTGCATTAATAGGTTATACCTTTTTGTGTTTTGGTCTGAGGTGTTTGAAACTTCTAAGGTGCATCCTAGCAAGGTTTCTGTATGTCAGGTGTGAACAAGGATAATTGGTGTAAGAGCACCTAGAGAGCATTGGGAAACACTGGGCAATTATGGAAGCCTAGGAAGCAATTTTGAGTTTTTAAACTTCAAGGTCATGTTGACCATCTTGTTTTGTGTTTAATATGTTAGAATATGTTAGAAGGAATGTGGTTCAATTGTTCAAGGTAGACTGGATGAGTTTGTTAACTTGTTTTCCCTAGGAATCACTTGGAATTGGAGTCAAAACCCAAAATGTTGCATTTGTGCAATTTTGGGCCTATTGTGGTGGTTATGTCCGACCAAGGGAAATGTAACCACCTAATGAACCTTTAAAAGGTGTGTTTCAACCTGCATTATTCATCATCTTGTGTCTTGTTGAAATGACGTCTTCTTTTCTTGCTCATCACACTAACAAGGTACTATGATAGTTCACCATCACCATCATCATCGTCATCAATCCTGTATCCACAAATCATTGGCATATTGCATAAACATATTATATAAGAAACATATGCATTGCATTTCTATCATCATATAAACATGTTATTATAAGCATTTTTTATAGATAAGCACATCCATTTTTATTACATTGCATCATATTGCATTCATCACATAAATCATCGCATAACATTCATTTACATAAACATTTCATAACCATTTCACATTACCACCTACTACATAATCATACATAATAGGTACATAAGCATTATAAGATAATCCATTGCATACATACTCGCACACATTACGTTCATGTTACATTATGCATCATCATACCACTTTGCATTAACATATCATTTCATATATCACATCACATTAAATGCATCACATACATTTAACATGTTTAGGATAATATAGATTTGTTATTCTAAGCATCTTAGAAAACCATCTCATTTTGCATTATATCATATAAAACATGATCATTGCATTTACATTACATTATATCATCCACTAATCATCCATGTCATCTCATAAATAGCATCATAATCATTTATTGCATAAGTCACTCCACATCATTATAATCATAAATCAAAACATACAAAATCAATTACATGCAAAGTGTACATCCATCCATAATCATTTCATTTTATAAGCATGATTCACATTATTTCGCATATACACCATAGATCATTTCCATATCATTTTGCATATTCCATATAGCATATTGCATATCATATCATTTTGTATCATTACGTATCACATAAATACATCTACATATCATAGGTCAACATAATATAGATTTGTTAGTCATAATCATTACATAATGCATATATCATCAGAAATAAATACATCCATAAATGCATCATATAACATCATAAACATCATTGCACAACATATAGAAATAAAATCATCCATGCATAAATAAATGGTACACATCATATCAAAATCATCGGCTCATATATATCATCAATAATGTAACTGTCATAGTACAAAATAATTGGATCACTATACATGTGTGTCAATTAGTACAAAAAGGACCATCGAGCTATCAAAAATGAGCCCATAAGGCACAGAAAGTATCATCTCGATCAAGGTCTACCCCCCCTGTATGCTACCCTCGCCCCTGTCACCATGACCCTCTATTGGTCTATGGTTGGTCTACTGCGAGTACTCTGGGACCTGTGTTGCTCTGGGTACGACCTCATGATAATGCAGTCGGTAATACTTGACCTCTCTGACGGCATCCCTATAGGACCGAATGGACACTGTAACCTAAGAGGAGGAGGCTACCATGCTCTCCAACTACTGTCTCCAACCTAGCTTTGTGGCTGCCTGTAACTCTACAGCCTACCTGTGCACTATGGCCTAATCCCTCTTGGCCTTGATCTGATCTCTCTCAGTTCGCGCTTGATCTCTCTCCCTTGTCAAAGTCTGGACCTGGGCCTACAACTGCACAATCAACGCATCCCAGGGATCCACCTGCCCTACTAGTTGTGCTCATGGAGGCTATATCTAAGGCTGATCCTCAGGCCATGGTGGTAAACCTGGTGGCATCTGCTCCTGATCTTGCATCGGTACATTTGCCTAATCTGGCTGAACTGGAGGCCCAACCGACTAGTCCTATCGTGCACCATCCATCTATCCTTGTCCTCACCCTCTGCCTCTCACCCTCCACCAATCTGGGACTGCTCCTAGAATAGTCAAATGAAGTGGAGGCCAGAACCAATCCTTGTATTCCTGTGTTGTGCCTGCATTCGCAGGCCCCTGATCATAAGCCCGCGACCGAGCCACCAACTATCTGAAACTGTCCACGGCCTCTAAGGTAAGAATGTATCGCCCCCATGAAACCTGTGACATGGTGTAGGAAAATACAGCCACATAATCATCATTTGGCCAATCATGGGGCTCACCAAATTGACATTGCACGCACCCGGACAGATATCTCTCGATCATGGTGTGCTCTCACCCCTGCATGAAGCGGTCCTAGTGGGCGTAGAAAATATGATGAGCATCGTCGGCCCATCCGGGCCGACCAAGGTACAGATGCCATATGAATACATGCATCTCATCCAGGACTCTCCTCCAATAGGGGATCCCGTGCTTTCCTATGTGTGTAAAGGACACACCACCTCTGTAGTGCCATACAAGGGGATCATCAGGCCCCATTAGAACTGTAACAATCCATGGCCAAAGGACAACAATGTGCTCCCACGCCCATATGTGGAGAAGAGTCATGCCTGCTCTGAGTGCTCTACCATTGAGGTAGACGTACTCATGAAGATCTCTGTATAAGGATTCAAGAAGCACCGGCCCCCAAGAAAAATAGACTGGTCTGTTGTGAATCATGCGCTCCCAGCAAAGTCCCCAACCAGGACTGAAATACTGGCCTCGTCTATCTGGGGCAATGAGACCTGAAATAACCACTGCAACAACCAAGCAGAAGGGAGGTGTTAGGGCCTTGTGTCGCTCAAGCTCGATCTGCCCCTCACAAATGAAAATATCCTCCGTGGTGAGGACTCTGTGGTAGGCATCCCATCCCTCATCTATATCAAAAATCACACACCGACCATGAATCAGCAATCTCAAAATATTCCAAACGTCCTCCAAGGTGATGGTGGCCTTGCCAATGGGAAGATGGAACGAAGAGGTCTCGCTATGCCATCTCTTGGCAAGCGCTGATATCATCCTGAGGTGTGTGTGAATGGGCACTGCATAAGTGATATACCACAGCCCCATGTCTTGAAGTTGGTCCTGATCTGTATCCCTTAGGTCTTGTAAGTAGCCAAATAGATCCCATGACCTGTGCTCTCATAAGTAGAGCTCCCTCCCCGCATCCTGCATCAGGAAGGGTCATCATGTTAAAAAATTTGAAAAATCTTTTGCCGAGTGTCCAAGAAACCACTCCAGCATTACAATCTGTGAAGGCGTCCCAGTTTTATTTTTAATCAAACTCTGATGCTAGGGCACAAAAGGCCGAAAGTGCACCGCCACGGTGCACTTTCCTTCCCAGCGGCGCAGTTTGCAAAGATAAAGGACCGTCGCGTCGCAGTTTAGAAATCACCCTACCAGCCACGAGCTTAGAGGCAGAGTTTGGAATTTGTTTTCAAAATCCAAACTCCACTGCCATGGCGCAATTTGACACCGAGCAGCGCAGTTTGATTTCTGAGTGGCGCTATATAGTGCCGCTGTAGAATGATTGACTTTGAAAGAATTAAATGAAGGCTAAAAATAAAAAATGAAGCTCAAGAAAGGATCACTTACCAGTGCCCCAATGTTGGGTGGCTGCTGGTACATCCAGACTCGATAAAAAATATGCATCGAAAGTTGTTGTTGTACCATATCGTCAGGAGTTCAGAGCTCAAATCTGAAGGTTGCTAATGGCTGTGTGTGAAAATGAATTGAAAGTGACCCCTCGTAGCCTTTTTAAGCTTGAAAATTAGGGTTTTTTCACCCTAATTGGCTATCCTGCTAGGGTTTTGGACCCTTGAAGCTGTTTTTGTCTAGTTGAGGCTTGTTTTACATGGTTTTATTGCGTTTAGACACGTTTTTGGCCTCCTGGAGCCTTTTCGGACCTGTCGGGTACCTTGTCCTCTTTTTTCGCAAGATTACCCAAAAATTAAAATTTTCATCCAATCTCTCGAGGGGGAAATACATTGGCATGTTTTCTCTCACCAGGAAGTAGTGGGGAAATATTTTTTAGAAAGCAAATTTTTTTTGGCTCTGATTGAGATCATTTATTCTTTGAACCAACGCAACAAGTGCATTGCTTCAAAGAGGGGTAAAATGTAGACACGTAAAATGTACCGATTAACATTGTGCATATGATCCCGACTACTGACATCATTTCATCCTGAATCATCCTTCAGTCAAACCATTTAATCAAATCCCCTTATCTGATTAAATTCATCAATATTCCTCTCTTAATTACATCCAACAAGGCATTTGCTCTATCTTACATGTCCTTTGCCTTGAGCCAAGTGGAATTTAATGCATTTTCCCTTCCCTCTTGCAAGTCATTTCAACAAAACTCAAATTCAAAAATAGACATTTATTGGCACAATCCTCAAAACTTGCACATCCTCCATCCACTCATAGGTTGACAAGTGGCATCTTGCTATTAGATGAATGTTAGTCCCACATTGCTCAATTTTGGACATTCATCCTTCAATCTCATCTATAAATAAGAGGCTTCATTCCTCATTTGATCATCCACAAATTATGCAAAGTTACCATGCTCAAATATCTATCAAATTCCATCCATCATCATTGAATCTTAGCTAGATTATGCAGGTTTTTAGCTTGGAGCATTCACCATCCTTCATCAAAGTGGATCAATTATCATCAACACATCAATCTTGCATCATAGGAATTGGGAAAGGGCCAATTTTCACAACAAATTGGCACCAATTCCCCCATGGGATCATGGGTTTGCTAGTTTAATTAGGATTCAATCTCTATTTTGTTGTTTTCATTGTATTCTTCATTTCTTTTTTTCCTAATTTGAACTTTGTGAATGGATTTCATGGGGAATCCTTGTTCTTGCTTGCAATTTCTAATCTAATGTGTTTGTTCTTATTGTTTTGCAGGTATTAAGATTGGGGTTCGCACATAACCTTTTTAAAATAAGGGGTATTTTTACCTTTTATTTAACCTTTTTATCCTCCAACTAATTCCCTAACTTCTTAGGACCACCATTCGCAAACCGTACGTCCATTTGACTCCATTCAAAAGGAAAAACTAATCAATTTTTTGAGGTCTTTCCAACTGTACCCTCCATTTTCTCCTATCAAGAATTCACCTGGGGCCCCCTTTTTCTTCCCCAGTTGCCCTCTCGAAGGGGCATACCCTACCTCTCTCTCCATTTCCTCTATCATGGTCATTCCCTCGCAAGATTGGGGCATCCTCATTCATTCCCCCTTTGTTTGGGAAGCTCACGCATCTCTCCCCATGTTGGGGCATCAGTTTTTGGTCGCTTTCTCTATAGAGTCATCTGCATTTTCTTTTCTTCAAACCACTATTATTCTAACAATATTTCGAAGAGGGGAAAAATGTAGACATCTAAATTTGACCACTTCCATATGGTCAATTTTTCCTCCTCTATTCATCTTTTTCGTCAATATTAATTGAATAATTGATTTAATTAATATTTTATTTTTTTCCTAAGGTTCCTAAAGTGTTTAATTGAAAAATTAAATACTTTACCTTATCCCCTTTGCTTCTCTAAATTAAATAAATATATCAATTTATTTAATTTAGTCATTAAGTCAATTTTTTAATTTCTTCTTTTTCTCTCTCCTTGTCACATCCTCCATAATCCTCCCCTAATCTAAATTAATGTAATTAATTCATGATTATGGCGTGCACACCCTTAATCTGGGATTAATGTCACATCCTCCATATTTTTCCACTTGCCTCTAATCTCTCATTAATCCTCCTAATCATGTGTTTTCACAACCTTAATCAAAGTCATTAGCCACATTTAGCATTTCTTTTTATTCATCATTTTCATTTTCCTTTCTTAGCATTGACCCTCTTTCCCATGTGAATTTTTTTATTCACATTTATTCACTCTAGGTCCCTCTCTTCCCCATGTGAATTTTTAATTCACATTTTATCCTTCCAAGGCTTACCTTATTCCCATGCAACTTCTAGAACATTTTACTTGTCACATCACTCACATGTGGCAAATTCCCACATTTTTGGAAACTCTCTCTTATCCACTAGATTCTCCCAAGCATGTGAATTTTTAATTCACATTTATTTTTCC
This sequence comes from Sequoia sempervirens, assembly GCA_007258455.2. Lineage (NCBI taxonomy): Eukaryota > Viridiplantae > Streptophyta > Pinopsida > Cupressales > Cupressaceae > Sequoia > Sequoia sempervirens. The sequence continues at coordinate 19,344 of VDFB02359668.1, forward strand.
AGCTACTTTCCTTTTTCCCATCTAGATTTTTAAGGAATTCTAAAATTCCTCAAAAGTCACTTTCATTCCCACTTGGAGACAAGAAGTTCCTTTATGAGGAAATTTTCTTATCCCCTAAGGTACTTGTCCTTCTTCCACATCACATGTCCTTTTTCCACCTCACTTACACATCATCACTCCCTAAGCCATTTCACCTTCAACATGTTAAGATGTGAGGGCTTGTGAGTCCTCAACTCACCATAGCTCTTCATCTTGGCATTGTGGCTCAATATTGACCATTGAATTCTCTAGAGAATTCAATAACCTCTATAAATACCCCTTCTTCTAATGCATTTTATAATACTTAGTCATTTGCACCCTTATGCTACCAAATTTCCCACTTAATTTTCAAGAATTATTTTATCCATTCAGCCAAGTCATTTAGCCATTAACACTTGCATCTAATCATATTGTCAATCTTGCATCTAGCCATCTCCATAGCCATCCAAGGAGTATACAAGCATACAACATTAATGACCAACCAAGGGATTCAACAACATAGAGGTATAATCATTTACAATCATTATTTGCTATATTTTTTTTTGTTATCATTCCTTAGGCTAATCTTTGAGGTGTTCCTTGTGTTTTCTTTATATTGAATTTTAGTTATTTTGCACCTTTAGAATAGGATAAACTCAAGGCTTCACACATATGGAAGAAATGTATGGGACATACTTGTTGCTGCAAGAAGTCTGGCTACATGAAGAGTGGTTGTAGGAAGAGTGGCTACAGGAAGAGTGGCTGTAGGAAGAACATCTGCAAGAACAGTGGCTGTAGGAAGAGCAAGCAAAAGTGTCTTGATTGGAGTAGCAGAATGAGAAGATGATGCTTCCTCCACTTCACAATGGTTTTGAATGACGTTAGCCAATACTTCATCTTCATCTTCAAGTTGGATGAAGGAGCTTCTGCCTAACATCATAAGCTATGCCATAGAATTAACTTCCTCGGCCTCTTCACCAACATGTGGCCATACAAAATTATCCTCATCATGGGATGACTAAGCAAGAGGATAAAGAACAAAATTTTTGGTGCTCTTCCCATCAGAAATGGACATGTCTCATGTCCTGCATCCAATATATTCATTCATAGTTGCTAACCATGCCCTTCCAAGAATGATGGGATACCCACCTAGTGTAGCTTTAGGAGAAAGAATCATGAAGTATATTGGGTACTCCTAGGAGTCTAGAATTACCACAAGGTCCTCCACTATACCATTAGGCTTAATAGTAGAACTATTAGCACGCTGTAGGACAGTAGGAGTAGATCTCATACTTGCAACGTTTAGTTGCTACATGATTTCCTTAGTCATTACATTTATTGTTACCCCTGAATCAATTAGAGCATTCTTTATTTGAATCCCATTTATAACAACTACTACCACAGGACTACCTAGATCATTGTACTTGGGGATAGTCACTTTTCCAAGCATGATGTCATCTGGTTGTCCCACCACATCAAATGTAGTTGGGTCTTTCTTTTTCTTGCCTGGCTTCTTGAGGCATGCTTCTTTGATTGCCTTGCCATAGATTGGGACATCCTTTATGGCCTAAAATAGAGGTATCTAGACACATATATGCTTCATCTGATCCAATATTTCAAAGGTTGTGCCTCCTTTTCTTCCTTCTTGGAAACTTCCAATCACTGAGGAAATGGTGGTTCTTGTTCAGTCTGCTTGACTTGGACAGGTTCAAGATTTTTAGGTGCACTTGGCTGAATGGAATCATTCAGAGGTTCCTCTTCCTCTTCCATAGGAGGCTCAATGATAATGGGCTTGGAAGGGGCTGGTAAAGTTGTTCTTGAATACAAGTGGATGCCACCTACACTCACATAATATGTAGGAAATTGATTTGAATCAACAAAGTATACAGGTCATTGTTGTGGTTTGTTATTAAGATTGGGTGTGGGCTGAGTTAGTAGCTGAGTAGGTTTAGGTGAATTTGAGCTTGAATTAGTAGGGGGAGGCATTATAGTAGGTTGTTGGGGCTAAGAAGGTGACTGCATGTAACTAGTTTTCTGGGTAGGCCATTGTTGTCCTCCCCTCCATTGATTTGTTTGCTACCAATTCCCTGGAGGTGGTTGCCAATGCCCTTGAAATTGCTGCCAATTCCCCTGAGGTTGTTGCCACTGGGGTGAAGATTTTTGATGATTGGTCCAAGAATTTGGAGGGTTACCTCAAGGCTATAGTGGATATCCTCCATAGCTAGATGGATATGGGGGCTACAATTGGTTACCAGATGAATAAGAATTGAAATATGGCCCAACATAAGATAGTGGATCCGGTGGCATACCTTGTCTTAGAGCCTAAAGTCTCCTTTTTGCAACATAGTAGACTTGGTCTTCTTTAATCTGAATTGGTTTGAGCTCAGGTGAAATCTGCTTAGTTTCAATATAAGCTACCATCTTGCATCTGTAGTCTTTCTTCTTTTGTTTGCAATGGGGCAATACTCTACCAACATTGCCTCTACCTCCTCTTGTTTCTTCTTGGCCTGAAGTGTATCCAACTGAGTAGCTAGATTGTTTATAATGTCTTTCTTGAAATTTTCTAGCAAGTGTGTGATCTCCATCCTTGAAACTCCACTAGTAGATGACTTACCCATAGAGGATTGGTAAGCTCTCCCTTTCTTTGAAGCTGCCCTAGAATAGTTCTGGCATATTTTCTTGATGTATTCCCAAGGAACTTGGGTGATATCTCCTCCTACCATCAGGTCCAAGGCATCAGTGCAGCTCTCATTAATTCCCTTTAGGAAAAGAAACTTTTTTGATTCTTTGTTGAGGAAAAGGTGTGGAGTTTTCTATAAGTAGAATAGAAACCTTGAAATGTAATCCTTTAGGCTCTCATCTTCCTTTTGCTACATCCTAAAAATATAATCTCCTCTCATGCCACTATCCCTATAATATTCCTTGTATTTCTCAAGGAACTTTGTCTTCATGTCCTCCCAAGTTTCCATAGTATCTTTTCCTAGGCTCATGAATATTTCAAGGTGGTAGGAAATAGCTTAAGCCTATGGGCATTAGTGGTATAGTCATAACTCTTGCATAGTATATCAAACTCAAACAAGAAGGTATCAAGGTCTTCTGTAACAAGTCCATAAAACTTAGGAAGGGCTGAAGTAGGGATATTTTTGAGATTGTCAACTTCATTCTGATGGACAATGGGGAAAGGAAAAGTTGGCTGGTTAGGTCTATTTCTATTTGCATCACCTAGTCCTACTTGATGGATTTCCTAAGCAAAGGGGTTCTCAAGCTGATTTTGGTCTTCAGAGGAAGCTTCTGAGCTAGCTAGATCAGGAAATGTATCAGTAAAGGGGTCTGTCTCTTCTTCTTCTTCATTCCTTGGTAGATTTGGAAGCTCTTCTAACTAGAATGGATCAATATTGTTAGGAAGGAATCTCCCATAATCATCTCTTCTCCTTCCTCTATGCATGCGGTATCAACTCACTATCATCGAACTCAAACAAAAAATTGGTAAAGAATAAGGGGGGTCATTACTTTCTAAATGAGGGGTATGATACAAACAACTTTCAGAAATACTATAGCAAGAAAAACTACCAATGACTCCAAAGAAATTCCTAGTTTGACACCATCCCCAACAACGACACCAAAAAATGTTGGCCTCCAGCAATGATTTAACAACTAGGCTTTTACAGCTGTGATTCAGAGATTGGACATCTAACCTAAATAGCTATTTCAATCATCATGAAGGTGCATTTAACTTGTCAAACCAGGTATGTGAACTTGAAATGGGTCAGCACAGTATGTGCACTAGGAACCCGAAGTAGCCATTTTCATTCTACAGCTAAGAAAGACACAATGCTAAAAGTAAACTACTTGGAAAGGAATAACATAAATGTTGAACATCAACCAACAACTATACTAAGTTGAAATGTATAACAGAAATGAAAATCTAAACAAACAAACAAGAAACTACTTTTCCTGCTTTGTTTGCAGGAACAATCATAGAATGGGATTACAGTAGCTGCAGGAACAACCAACATCATATTCTTAACTAATTACTTAACATAAAGTAATAACTAGGCTAAACTAAGCTAAAGGATAGATTTATCACCAAGTGGGCCCCCTTGGATGATTATTCTCTAATGCTAATGTAAACTCAGATACTCAAACTTAGAACTTCATTTTATTCACTGGAATCATGAGTACAAAAGAGTAGCATAACTGTATTGCTAAAAACTTAAGAATGCAAGTACATCATCAAATTGTGCAACCTCTTGAGGAGCATCTAATCCTTATTTATACTACCAAATAAGCAAGGCGATCAACTCCATGAACTGGGAGGATGCCATTTTAGGGAAGTAGAGAAAGTGGAGAGGCGGTTATGTGCGCATGGAATCTGGTCAGACATGCTTGCCTCAACGAAAATTTAGCACAATAGTAATGCCTATATTTGCTCAACATCAATAAAGATCATTTACAAGGCAGTTGCATTTTATTTGCATGGGGAATATCCTACCATTGACCTCCTTTGGCATTTGAACGATTCCCTTGCTAGACATTATGGTGCATGCCCAGCTAGCGATGTCTTTCTCAATTTAGTATCCTCAAATTATATCTGCATGGCAATGTTAGTACACATAATAATTGCATATCTATAACCACCTTAAAGAACATCCATTAACGACATGCATAATTAATATAGATAGTCCATATAAAATGCCAATTTCATTAAAGATTTGAAAAAATAGAATTAGCCCCAATGTCTATAATTTTGAGGAAATATCATAAAAATATCAACACTTAACATCAAGGTCAATGACAACTTTAGCAAATAAATCATAAATCCTACCCAAAATTGGACCATAAACTAGACTTTAATCACTCCAAATAGATATGATTTGAAGTGTTTTATAGCCTTAACCAATATATAAACTTATTTTTCAGCTATATCATATTTATCTTAGTAGCATGTAAAGATTTACTAAAAAAATCCAATATTTTTCTCATATCCCTCATGATTCTAAATTTCAATAGCATAGCAACAATAGTATGAAATGGAGGAAAATAAAACAACTAAAAGGGGTTTGAAAAAATCAGAGATTTCAAAACAAGATCCTTCTTAATTGCTTCTTTGATACTTTGGAAGGCCCTGGTTGGCTCTTCACTCCATGATATTGAATCACCTTGCTTCAACATCTTAGAAATATACCTAATTTTTTAATAAAAAATAAAAAATATCTTCTCACAAAGTTAACCTACTCAAAAAATGACTAAATACCCTTGGTGGTTTTTGGTTGAGGAATTCTTTCAATAGCTACTACTTGCTTTGGATCAACCGTGATTCCTTCTTTTGATACAATGTGGCCTAATTGTTTCCCCCAAAATACACACTTTTTAGGATTAAGAGAAATACAATATTCTAGAGCTCTAGCAAAGATATTTCCTAAATGCATATAGTGATCTCTTTTATTAGAAAAGGAAGTTAGATCATCTTGATAATCAACCATGAACACATATATAAGATCTAAAAATGCAACATCCATAGCTCTCTAAATTTTTTCCTCTGTATTTTCCAAATGAAATGAAATTGTAGTCTTTTACTACTTGAATTATTTCTTTTTAACTTAGTTGTAGCCTAAAAGTCCATCCATCATTGATAACAACTCACAACTAGTGACTTTCTATAACATTGCCTCTACATAAGGCAATGGATAATTATCTTTCAATGAAGCCATATTCAAATTTTTAAAGTCTACACATAATCTAATGTCTCCATTTTTCCTCCTAACTAGCACCAGATTTGAAACCCAAGTGAAATGTCTTATAGGATTAATGATACCACCATCCCTAAGATTCATCAACTCTTGTTCTATTTTTGGTGCTAGTGTAACATTTTTTGGTATTTATTTTTGCCTAAATGGCTTGGAATTTAGCTTGAGAGGAATATCTTGTTGGAAAAAGTCCTCCCTATATGCATTCCAGTCATTATAAGACCAAGAAAAGATATGATTGCATTTACTAAGAAAGGAAATAAGCACTATCCTAATTTTTGGGTTCTTTTTTTCCAATGTAAACCTTTTTAGGTGCATTATTTGTCCCAAAATTCACCTCTTCTAGGTCTTGTTTATGTGTAGAGGCTAACTTATATTCACTTGTATGAACTATCGAATAACCTTTCTAAGACTACCAATCCCTTTGGAATTTTATTGGTTTTCAACTGAATGACCTCATTTCCAAAGGTGGTATCCTTTCCCTTAATTACCTATAAAGAACCTTGGAAGTCAATCTCTAGGTTGTGGTATTCATATATAATATGTACAAATTTTAACAAATCTTGATCATTGTTTTTGATAAGGTAAGCAAGGTTTTGAAAGGACCAAGAACCTTTTATAGATCTAAGAGTAGGACACTTCCAAACAACAAAGTCTAAAACTTTTCCAACACAACAGAAAAATAACACTAGTGGAAACACTGCAGTACTCAATAGAAACATAAACACCTAGTCACTAGATAACCAAGAAAGAAAAAAAACTCAAAACCAACAGTAGTCCTGTTAGCTCTCAAAAATGCAGGCAGAATGCCTCAAGAGGCTTCCAAACTCTTGATATGTTTTAGGGTAACAGATAAAGTTAGATGCTTTAGACCTTCTACTCTTTAGGTGCTGCTAGACCTAGGCAGGTGTACCTATATGAATGAAGCAGACTTAATGTGCTTATTCCTCTTGAAACATTTTTTCCCACAATGGCAGATGGGAGTGGACAAATAAGACTAAATTTCATATAAATTGTATACAATATAAAAACCTAATATGTTCAGTTAACAGATGTAAAGAAAATGAATGAATCTAAATGATGAGAAATGCAAAGACTAGTGCCTTATTGGGTATGCAAAGTCAAATGAAATAGCAATGAGCAACCTCTTTCTGGAAAACACTCAAATTGTTGGCATATGTTTTGTTTATAACTTGTATAAACATCCAAGACTGTGACTACTAAGTTCTTCTTAATGATCCAGAAGAATTTCCCTAATTACTATGATCAACCAAAAGGATTTAATCTTTTCTTGAAAGAACCAATCAATTAACCCCACAAATACAACAAATGTGCACTAATAAACTAAATATAAACTTGTTACATCAATTTAAACAGCCAAAAAGCATCAATTGTGGAGACAACTTTAGTAATACTTTCAATAAATTCAACAGACAATTGACACCAGAAATGAACCACCAAATCAACTTATTTTCATTGATATCTCCATTTGAAATCATGCATCATAGTCTCTGATCTAAAAATTTTACTCTACTATATCCATTTCTAATCTACCTACTGTATCTAATCTATTCTCTTCCTTTACAATTGAGAATGAATATTTATACATTGGTCTCTGAAGAGACACAACGCTTCGTGTATCCAAACGTTGGCCAATAGTTCGCATTCGGGCTCTGCTAAGTGCTTCGCCGAAACATTCCGCAAGAAATGTCTTGCCGAAAGAAATTCACTCACCTCATGCATTTCGCTGTGACCCATGGAGTCGGGGAGACATCTCATAGATCACCTTGTGTCTCATCGAGATATGTTCTTTTGTATACTATACGGTCGCTGTAACATTTTGTTGTTGGGGAGACGTCCCATAGACACTTTATGTCTCACTGAGAAATCTCCTTAATGTATGTTCCAGTCGCCAAGACATAACCATTCTATCACCGATGAAGCAGCATGTCAGCATGACAAAATAGATCAGCAAGACTGCAAGACCTCACTCCGATGCAAAATTTTCTCACCAAGATGTATATCCATATCGGCGGTCGACAAGACACATCAAACTCGCCAAGACCCCATCGTGAATACCTTTTTTTTGGCCAAAGTGCTTGCTTGTTCCACGCTAGTCAGTGAGATGTGAAGAGTTTGCCGAGACTTCACCCCGAAGAAAAATCTCTCACCAACATACTCCTTTTGTCGCCGGTCGGTGACACAATAAGATCTCACCAAGAGCCCATGCTAAATACCATTCATTTGGCCAAAGTATGTCCATGTACATGGTTGGTGAGACACGACCCATTTGGTGAGACCACATACTGAAGACATAACTCATGTCGATACATTGTTCAATGTGCTAGTCGCTGAGACATAATGTGATTGGTAAGATCTCACCCCGAAGTCAATATTTAGCCTATATGAATCTTTTGAGTCACTGAGACAATGAAAATGTCCTACCGAAAGGTACCTGCATGTGAATTTTGATTGTTGTGACCTCAAAGACATCTTGCCGATAGGCAACAATAGATGTATATAAAAAAAATGCATAATGGGTTGGGGAGACCTTGATTTCTTCATGTCGATATGGACGATTATGTGAAATACTCAGACTTGATGGATTTTATGGTACCACATGGCCAAAAATGGGGAAAATATGC
>VDFB02359669.1:0-41422 GCA_007258455.2 Sequoia sempervirens
AACTCACTGATGAAAAGAAGAGCTTCAATCACCCTTTGTCTGTAGGCAATAAACTCCTCGAATATCCTCTCATAGGTTTTAACTTTGAAAACATGACACTCTCTCCAAGCAAGGATCTGACTCTTGTGTTCTTTTGAAACTGCTGAACCATAGGCTGTATCTAAATCAGCAATAATGGTTTCATGCCTTGGTCTTACTTCAGCAAGTGTTTGTTCAAACCCTTGGATACCTTGGCGTAGCTCATGAGCGTTTTCTCTCAACTGGAACATCCATGCTAAGATCTCCTTTCCTCTGACAATGAAACTCTCGATCCACTCCTGAGTCTCTTCCCCACAAATGACCAGCTGTTTCAACTGATGATGATCAGCTGGTGTCTCTAAAATCTGGGGCAGCAACTGGGTTGCTTGTGAAGAACCATGGACAAGGTTAGAAATATAAAGCCTGAGCTGCTGATTTTCAGCCTTGAGGGCTGCCTTGTCTTCTCCATTCTTGAGCACTCTTTCCTGAAGGTTTCAGATACAACTCTGAATAGACTCACATCCGCATGTCTGGTATTTCTACCAAGATTAGCCTTGACCATCATGAAGTCATCCATATTCACCTCATCCCTGTTCTTATCCTCTGGGGGTAATGCAGTCTCCATGATTATCTCGCTATTAGGATTCCTATCAAAGTGAACTTGCTTCTTTGCCTTCTTCTTAGGAGGTTCCTGATAGATATTATCAAGATCATCAAAATTTACCTGATATGAAGGTCTTCTTCTCACCCTTCCCAAGGAGTTCTCAAGCCAAGACACGGTAGTCTCTCTACTAACTTCCTTAGGAGGTACAATTCCAATCTCCTCATCATCTTCAATATCAAGGTTGATGTGAATCGGTAAAGGTTCTGTCAAAGGTACATAAACATGTGTTAAAGGTGGCTTCTCTGCTTCTTTCTGAGGTACGGGCTCGTCAGGAGGAGCTTCTATTACAACTATAGGTTGCTCCTGTATGACTATGCCTGAGAAGTCTAACCTTCTTCTTACAGTTTTATTTGATCTATTACCTTTGACACCTTCTTGAGACTAACTTTTACCCTTCCCTTTTGACTGTGCTTTGGAAGAAGAGGGAATTGTCCTTGGCGGCTCTACTACTGGAATGGAATTTTTCCTCTTAAGGATTAGGAAAACCTTGCTATGTTCAAGGACTTGTCTTGTCCTGTCTTCTACTGAGAGGGACTCTTTATTAGCCCAGTTGACTTGAAGAAGGGGCTGATCTTGGATTTGCTTCTCAGTATACATCAGGAGAAGCACATCCTCGTCATCATCTGACAACCCTTCTATATCTTCATTTAAACAGTCTTTCATTTGGTGAAGAGTGAGTCTGCTCTAACTATGCCTCCGCACCTCGAACTCATCTGTACAATTAGCCCAAAAATCTTCAAGGGCGGATATATGAGCATAGTTCTTCTCAAGTCGGCCAGCGTAGACACCATGAGCATCAAATGACCGTCTCTCGCTATAAGGCTTGAGGCCGAGTTTGTCTAACTCTTCTCCCATTGTCTTAGCATCTGCGACAGTCCTGCATGTATAGATTCCCAGCCCTAATGGAAAATGGAGGGAGGGTTTCTTTCTATTCCTCAAGACTGTGTGGACATCGTGGGCCTGCCTTAAGAACTCCATGAAGATAACCTCGTCTGACGGATACCTTGGTAGCATGAGCGGGGCACCTGAATAGCCATAGACCCTAAGATAGGTGAAAGTAGGAAATTGTATGAACCAATCTGCCCACTCCGCCATTGCTGCCCTGGCAACTGAAGAGATACGGACGTCCAATTCATTGTCCAGGTCCCGCACTGTGTACATCAGAAAAGCCTCGTTCACTCTCTTGTAGTGATGCAGTGACTTCGTGAATTCCAACAGGGGATAGTAAATGTATATATGTTGTATGCTCAATGATCCCTTGGTGTTCAACCCTCTAAATTGAACCTGATAGGCCACCAGGTAGACTAGGTAAGGAACCATATGGAACTCATGAAATTGGAAGTATTCTATTATCTGTTGATGTAGGTTGTCACTAATCAAGGTAGGCCAATCATAGAACTCGGTTTTCTTCATGATGTGGGGTATGGTGTAAAACATCCAAGGCTGAAACTTGGTGGCATCTTCTGAGCCAGTTACCCTGTTGAGCAAGTTGATAATGATAGCAATCTCATCTTTGAGTTCTCCTCGCCCAACGTTCTTAGGCAACGTCTTATGCTTCTCCTTCATCCACCTTTGTGCAATCTTCTTACTGTACTTGTCTTTGTGCATTTCCCATATCCTTTCACATTCACCCTTTGAGATAGTGACACTTTCAGGCCAAGGGGGAATGGAAAACACTTCTCGATCATATCGTGCTTTAGACTCCAAGAATCAATCACCATCGACCGATCAATCTCCTTGGGACCGGCCAATGCTGATGCCTGGACACAACCCCAGACCAACTACAGGAACAAGGATTTAACGCGAGGAGTCCAGAGTGTCCTGTGTCGATTAGCGGTTGCCTCGTGACTCTCCAGTGGGACAAACAACGCCGGAGGCATTTTGCAAGTCCCGCCCTACTGCTTTGATGAAATAATGATAGGAGAGCTGATTCACTTTGAAAACATTGGAGAGTGTACTCCATTTCTCCATTTCGAAACCTTTGAAGAATGATCAGAACTTTCTATGTCTCGACAAGTTTTGAGCAACTTACTATTTTTAGAATGCTGGTTTTTCTGACCAAACGGACAAATTTTGTGAATTTTTTTCCGAGATATGGGTTTTGCTCGGGACTTTGCCGCAACCGGTGATCGCTTTGTTTTCAAAAATTGAATTTATAATTTTAAAGGCAAAGAACCCACTTTCAATTTTTCACAAAAAAAGCCGGCACCGGTTTTGTCTTGCATTGGCGATTAGAAACGGACCTAGTTGGATTAGATTCAAGAAAAAACCCCGGAAGGACCGACGGTGCACAACCCTAGGATTTGAATTTTTTTTGAAAAAGCTGTGATATGGGTTTTCTTCAAAAGACTGATTTGAGAGGACCCAGATGATTGAAAATTGAATACACCGAGGATTTCACTGATATTTTATAAATAAAAATTTTAAGCGTAACTTGATGAAGTTCTGGAAAATTTCTTCGGCGAATGAGGTAAAAAGACCCAGATGGCTGAAAATTGAAAACCTTGGCCTTCTCTTTGAAAAATTTGGTCTTCTGGATGAAAAAGCTTGAAAAAGCAAGGGTTTATGTTGCTGATCTGAAAATTTTGATGAATAACCAGCAAATATGAGTTCTTGAATCATGAAAAATTCTTCAAACTTGCTGCTCCAACTGTCTCCTTTGAATGCTACCTGCAAAAATAATGAAAATTACATGAAAGAGAGGTGTTAAATAGACTTAGGGTTTTGAAATAGGTTTTCTTTCTTTTGCTTTTATTTTCAAAACCCTAAAAATCTCTGATCATTGAACTTGGACGTCCTCATCTCCTTGCAATTTTAAAATTTCTTGAAAATTTTGCAAATTTCTCTAAGGCATGAGAAATTAGGCACCCTTCTTGACTAGGGGCGCCCACTTCAAGCAGTGTTAGTCATTTTTTTGATATTTTCAACTTTTCAACATTTTGACCCCCTACTTTGACCTCGATTTCCGACTTGCAGACTAATCTGATGAGCGAGTTGAAGGATTCATCGCGTAGCCTGACTGATTCTAAGAAGATTGTTATGGAGGCGTCTCTGGCTAAAAACTTCATTTCGACCTTCGAATGCATGGGAGCCTTTCTCTTCCAGGGGCGCCCATTTTGTCCAGAGTTAGCCATTTTTCATGATCTTCAATTTCTTCATTAATTCTTTGTTGTACCCCAAAATTAAAATTTTTGTTACACTTAGACATTTTGAAGAAATGAGTAAAAGTCTTGTCAAATCAGTCAAAAAGGTCAAAATTTGGGTGTGCATGTCTTGCATGAGGGGTTAAAACGAAAATTTTCACTGACGATCCGGTCCGCTTAAGAGCAAATTTTAACCTACAAACCCGGACCCAAGTTTTTCATCCCAATTTTGGTGGTGCAGGGTGAAAACTGCTATTTTTAGAAATTTTCTCGAAATAGTAATGTTTTCTGGGTTTTTCTGGGTTTCTTTCAAAACGGATACTGGCAAAATTTTCTAAAAATAGAAAATTTCTAAAAATAGAAAGTTGGTCCGACAGGGTCCGAACTGATTTTGATTGGCTCAAAATGTGTCCATATCAGGCTGGTGCAGTCAAAATCTTCAAATAATCAGTTTTGCCCTACTGGGTCTATTCTGCTTTTTCAGAAGCGTATCTGGACCTCCGAGGTCATCAATGGAGGTCATCCGACTGCCAGGCGTCAATTTCAGCACTTAAACTTCCAGCAGAAAGTGAAACAATGAACATGCACAAAGAACGAGGAAGAAAGTTGAGAAGTCATGAAAATTTTCTAACACTGCTGAGTTTGGGCGCCCCTGTTGAAGAAAGGCGCCCACCTTTTTAGGGCATCAGATGAGTGAATTAGGGTTAGAATCTCCAATGGAAGTTGCTCAGTATTCAGTCAGCTTCGCTATGAATATCCCCGTTAGAGCATCCGACAATCCAGTCTCCGGAAAATTCGAATCAAAGTGGAAGGTATAGAATGAAGATCTGAAACTTGAAGAAGATGAAGTTGAAAATTTTTCTAAGTCTGGAGAAACTGGGCGCCCTAGGTGAAGAAAGGCGCCCAACTTTTCAAAGGTTCAAACAGATGAACTTGCAGTCAAGGCTATAACGAGATGTCTTCAGAATACAACAGGCTTTCCAGTGAGCTATCCATCATGACAAACGGAGCTCGCAGTCATCAGATTCAAGGGGCTGAACAGAGGGTCAGACGAGAGTTGAAAAGAGAAATCCAAAAGCAAAGGTGAAAAATGTGAAAAATAAACTAACTCTGGTGAAGTTGGGCACCCTAGCTTGCCAGGGGCGCCCAAGCTTTTGAGGACCTAAAATCTGTCTTTTGACAAGAGTGTTTCCAGAAGACCCCTCCTGAAATCTTCTCAGCTTCACAACGAGCCCAGACATTCATCAATCCGACGCCCGGAGCTCGAAATTCAACAAGATCGCCCGTAGAAGTGAAAGACATGAATAAATTGAAATTTTTTCTAAGTCTGGTAGAAGTGGGCGCCCCAGTTGAAGAAAGGCGCCCAAACTTTAAGGCCTTCAAATGATGGAATTTGCAGAAGTAGCATCCAAGAGTGCCTCATCAAAATCAGTCTAGCTATCCAACGAAATATTCAGACAGTCAGTCGGATCATCATCGCTCCCAGAATCGAGGATTCATTAAAAAATCAAAGGGAGAAGGAAGAACTTGGAAATCAAAAAAATGGCTAACATTGAAGAAGTTGAGCGCCCCTAGAAGGAATGTGCACCCGTGAATTCGAAGGTCAAAATCTAGTTTTTAGCATGAGGTGCCTCCAGAACATCCTTCTTAGTTTTAGTCAGGCTCCGCCGTGAACCACTCAGCTCACCTGTTGGGTTGATCTGTCAACTGGAAATCATAGGTGAAGTAGCCTGTCAAAATGGAGAAAAGTTGAAAAATGAAAATTTTTGACTAACACTGGTGAAAATAGGCGCCCCTCTTGGAGAAAGGCGCCCAAAGTTTCATGCCTAAGAGTATTTTCGAATTTTCAAATTTTCAAAATTTGCAAGAGGAGAAGGGTGGCGTCCAAATTCAAAGGGATTGAGATTTAGGGTTTTGAAAATAAAAGCAAAAAAAAAGAAAGCAAAACCTAAATCAACCCTAAGTCTATTTAACACTTCTTTTCAATGTATTTTTCATTATTTTGCGTAGCATCCGTGAGGGAGAAAGTTGGAGCAGCAAGCTTAAAGCGAATTTCTTTTTGTGATTCAAGAATCCATAATTGCTGGTTTTACATCAGATTTTTTTCAGACCAGCATAAACCCTTGCTTTTTCATTCTTCTTGTTCCAGAAGATCAAAATTTTCAAGCAGAAGGCCAAGGCTTTCAATTTTTCAGTCATCTGGGTCTTTTTGCCTCAATCTTCTGAAGAATTTTTCAAAAACTTCATCGAGTTGCAGCAAGTGCTTTTATCTTGCATGTCAGTAAAAACCTCAATGCATTGAAATTTCATCCATCTGGGTCCTTTCCAATCAGTCTTCTGAAGAAAACCCATATCGCAGTTTTTTTTTCAAGAAAGTTCAAAAACCTAGGGTTGGCTGCTTTTTCGATTAGACGTCAAGGTTTTGAAAATCTAATCAACTGGGTCCATTTCTAGTCATATTCTGAACAAAACCCAGATGCCAGCTTTTTTTGGGAAAAATTGAAGAAATTAGGGTTTGCTGCTTTTTTAGGCAAAATTCAAAATTTTAAAAAACGGACGATCTGGGTTGTCTTGTATCGATATTTTGAACAAAACCCATATCTCAAAATTTCTCAAAAATTTGTCCGCTGAGTACAAACCAGCATTCTAAAAAAATAGAAATTGTCTAAGACTTGTCCGGAATCCAAGGCTTAGCTTTACCATTCTTCAAATTTTCTGGAAATGGAGTACACCCTAAGCGCCTTTCTCAAGTCCTAATCAGGGTCTCTCTTTCACAATTATATCAAACAATTGACAATTTGCATCATGTCAAGCCGGTAACTGATCTACATGCCTTTTGGAGGATAGCAGTAACACTTCAACTGGAACCCGACATTCGACTCGCGAGCAACAGCCTATTCCTATATATCGCTCAGAAATCTTGAGTTCAGAACGCTTGCATTACATTACAACCTCGCTAATTAGGAGATCCAAATAACAGACGGTAGATTGATTTGCGCCTAAAGCCCGATATGGTCGGTAGTGCTTTTCCATTCCCTGGCCCCAAAGCGAACTCTCTGCTGATAATGAAAAATGTGGAATATGCATAAAGATAAATATAGCAAGAAGATTGCACAGAGATGGATGAAAGAAAAACATAAGACATTGCCCAAGAATGTCGGGCGAGGAGAATTCAAGGACGAGGTTGCCATCATCATCACTTTGCTCAACAGGGTCACTGGCTCAGAAGACGCCACCAAGTTCCAACCTTGGATGTTTTATGCCATACCTCACATCATGAAGAAGACCGAGTTTTATGATTGGCCTACTTTGATTAGTGACTGCCTACATCAGCAAATAACAGAATATTTCCAGTTTCATGTATTCCTCATGGTGTCTACGCTGGCCGATTGGAGAAGAACTATAATCACATACCCGCACTTGAAGATTTTTGGGCTAACTATGTAGATGAGTTTGAAGTGCGAAGGCGTAGTTACAGCAGGCTAACTCTTCATCAGATGAAAGACTGTTTAAATGAAGATATAGAAGGGCTCTCTGATGATGATGAAGATGTGCTTCTACCGATGTACACTCAGAAACGAATCGAAGATCAGCCCCTTCCACAAGTTAATTGGGAAAACAAGGAATCTCTTTCAGTTGAAGACAGAACAAAACAAGTCATTGAGTATAGTAAGGTTTTCTTAGTGCTTAAAAGGAAGAACTCTATTCCAGTAGCAGAGCCATATAATTTCTTCCGCAATCACGCGAAAGGAAAGGTAAAAAGTCGGGCCTCAAGATGGCGCTTAAAGGTTGTAGATCAAATAAAATGTAAAAAAGAAGGTTGAATTTCTGCATAATCATACAGAACAAATTTACAACATTCGTGGTTCCTCCTGCCGAGTCTGTGACTCTCAAAATGAAGGTAGGAGCCACTCAACACATGACCGTACCTTTATTTAGCCCTTTTCACCAATCTACATTGATCTTGATATCAAGATGATGAAGAGGATTAAAGCACTCTGAGTGCTTAGGTAAAGATAATAATGTGGTCTTGGCTTGAGAACCTCTTAGAAGGGTTAGAGAAGCTCATATCGAAGGAAAGCGCTGATGATCTCGATAACATCTATCAGGAACCTCCTAAGAAGAAGGCAAAGAAGCAAGTTCACTTTGATAGGAATCCTGATAACGAGATAGTCGTGGAGACTGTAGTGCCCCCAGAAGATAAGAATAGGGAAGAGGTGAATATGGATGATTTCGTCAGGTCAAGGCTAATCTCGGTAGAAATACCAGACATGCAGATTTGAGTCTCTTCAAAGTTGTATCCAAAAACCTTCATGAAAGAATGCTTAAAGATGGAGAAGACAAGGCAGCCCTCAAGGCTGAAAATCAACAGCTTAGACTTTTTATTTCTAACCTTGCTCATGGTTCTTCACAAACAACTCAGTTGCTGCCCCAGGTCTTGGAGACACCAGCTGATCACCATCAGTTAAGATAGCTGGTCATATGTGGGAAAGAAACTCAGGAGTGGATCGAGAGCTTCATTGTCAGAGGAAAGGATATTTTAGCTCGGATGTTCCAGTTGAGAGAAAACGCTCATGAGCTTCGTCAAGGCATCCAAGGATTTGAACAAACATTGGCTGAAGTAAAACCTAGGCATGAGATTATCATTGCTGATTTAGACACAGCCTACGGTTCAGCAGTTTCAAAGGAGCACAAAAGACAAATCCTTGCTTGGAGAGAGCGTCATGTTTTCAAAGTTAAAACTTATGAGAGGATATCCGAAGAATTCATCACCTACAGACAAAGGGTGGTTGAAGCTCTTCTTTTCATCAGCGAATTCGTCATAGAGATCCCTTCTCAGTACAGTCTTGAAGACGGTTCCTACGTCGGGCTTGAGGAGGTGCAAAATCAGTTCCGTATCGTCGCTCATAATTGCAGCCCAGCTTGGCGAAGGATAGGCCATATTTCAGTGATGTCAAGAAAGTTCGAGTAAAGCGTACAATGAGGTCACTCTAAAATTTCCGAGATCTATTGCATGCTGAAGATATTCTTTAGTGCCGTGTTTTGCTGTTGATGGCATAGATGCAATCAACCGACACAATTCTAACTTCCTAGCCGATCGAGCTTTAAAGAAGCTTTCTAGAAGCTTTCTTTCCCGCTTTCTTCTATCTCTGAACACCTTTATCCATTCGGAGGAGGAAAAGAAGATAAGATGTAATAGTTACGCTTTCTCCTTTTTTGCTTGTGGCTTCATCTTCAGATTTAGTATTAAAGCTTGTTTGGCCGAGCAAGCCCTAGATTGTGAAAGCAAGGAGATTTTAGGGTTCCCTACCGTCTATAAATAACAAGAGCCTTTGCCTCACTTAGTTTAAACCGTGCTTATGAGAACAAAACGCTGAGCCTATTGTGCCTTCTATTTGTTGCTCAAGCATTGTTCATTTGTGTTGTGATAAGCAAATTGTTGAGCCTCTTTAGCCAACAAGGAGTTAGTAAGATTGTTGTTTTCTATTGTGTTAAGAATAAGTTTGCAAGCCTCCTTAGCTGCAATTTCTTGTTCAAGGCATGTTAGAAGTGAGCTTTGTTTTAGAGATTTGAGTAATAAAATCATGAGCCTCTTTTGCCTTGGTCTAAAATCTTAGATTTCCGTTATCAGTGTTCTACTTTTATGATCTTTATTTCAGCTTGTAGTGAAGTGTGTAGGTGTTCGTTGAAAGAGAGATTGTTGAAGTATCTTTGTCAAAGAATCTACCTTGTTAATTTCTAACTTCTCTTGTGTTGTACCCAAACCAAATTTTTTGCTTCATCAAGGCATTTTGTGTTTTAAAGTCTAAACCTTGCTAATTTGTTGTAAAACACAGTTTTGGGCAATATCAAGCATGGAGTTTTTGTCAATAGTTTGTCAGTCAAAGTCAGTTATATTGGTCAAAACCTGAAGCAGAGACTCAAAATGAAGATTTTCACGATGGAGGAGCATCTCAGACGACATTTCATATTGCAGACGGTCATGTTAATGATCGAAACAGAGTTTTTAAAGATCAAATCAGGGAGATTTCTCAGTAGAAAAGCCCAAAAGCACAAGTATAGCTCAGGGGCGCCCAGCTTATTGGAGGTCAAGATTCTGGTCAAAATGCTCAAACATCCAGTCAATCTCTTCAGAACTAGTCTGGCTATCCATCGAGCTATCCAGCGAAGCATTCCGAGAACCACAGCTCCGGTTATCAGCGACAGAAGTCAAAATCCCTAAATTTTAGGAGATAAGAATTTTGCTCTTTTCAGGCAAAAGCGCGCCTCTAGCCTGAGGGCGCCCATCTTGAAGCAGGGGTAAATCTCGACAGTTTCGTTGCCGGATGCAGTCAATTTGTTCACAACTAGTCTGCTTATCCGACGAGATATCAAGTGCAGTCATCTGATTTTCAGAGTTCCGGTGGCAGTCATCCAAAGATCAGCTTAAAATGGAGTTTTCATGTTTCTAAGCTTCTCCGTTTATGCCCAGTGCAAGTACAGGCCAGGGGCGCTGGCTTAAAGGACCCTCCAAATGGCATTATTTGCAGACAGAATCTTCATAACATCAGTAGTATTCTAGCCTGGCTCCGCAACACATCATTCAGCTTGTCGATCCGACGCTCGTGGTCGTGGCAGAGATTCTACCGAAAACGTAATTTTACCGCTTAACCAACAAATGGTTTTGTGATATTTATAGTCTGGCGGCGCTTAGTTTTTTAGGGTTGGGTCGCATTTGTTCGTCACGCTCAAGTCTTCACGAATTATTGAGCTTAATCAATTTATCTTTCCAAAGATAATGTTCGCCAGCCTTCGGGTGATTGGTAGTCGCCGTATGCGCGGTGGTCTTTGCAATAATCGCAGCGAAGATGTTCGAAAAATGGCTAAGTCCGGGAGTGGTAATCATAAATAAAATACGACTTTACCTTTGGAAAATCTTAGAAGCAGTTTTGCTTCACAATTCCAATGACTTTGTAGGCCCCTTTCCTGCCGTCCGCTAAAAACGATAGTGCCCCGAATCCGTCATCCCAGCCTGCATGACGCGAGTACTCTGATGAGCTGCTCAACTCAGAAATGACAAAAGTGCAACCATGAGCCGTAATGCTTTTACTTTGAGGTTCTAACATGCCTTTCTACCGCCATGCATACCATCTGGATGCATCTCCAAATATGCAAAGGAGCTTCGCCTCAGATCAACAGTGGTTCACCATTCATCGCCGCGTCGCTTGAAGTGTCGATGGCGTTTAGGGAAATGGTCAGTTCGAACCCGTATAATTTAATCAGTGCGCCTAATTTTTCAAGGGTTAAATGATGGATTTTGCAGTTGTGTCTCCCAGCAGACATTTCTTCCTTGTTCAATAGGCTTTCCGTTGATTATCTCAGATCAGTCTCAGCATCACCCGGTCATCCGGAAATCAGTGTCGAAGTTGGCCAGTCGTGACAGTGCTGTCAGCTATTAAATAGGGAGTTAGTAAAAAATGAAGTATCTTGAGCAAATGGACGCCTATGTGCTCAAGAGATGACTTTTCGGAATCAGTAAAGTCAAAAGATGAATCTCAGAGCTTCAACCAGTTTGTCAACTGAAGTTCAGAATATGTCTATTTTTAGCGCCATTGCATGATAATAATTATTTTATTATTATTTTCAAATTTGAACTTCCAGACAGTGGCAGTTGAACTGAAAGGCAACCAATCAGAGGTTTTCTATTCTGGTTAGGGTTTATGAATTCTTGCAGTCACAATTCAGTGCGAATTTATTATTATTTATACATGGCGCCATCTTCATTGTTCTTCACAAAGCTTTCAAGGAGAAAATTCGATTTCATTAAGAGAAATCTAATCTTAAGTGGAAATCGTGGTTTTCTAAGGCAAATTCATTATCTTCAAAGAGAAAAGCGAATTTTATTAATTGTTCAAAGTAAATTCAAGCAAATTCGTATTTCTTCAGAAAGAGATAGTGGCGCACATCTTCAAAGACAATTCGCAATTCCTCAAAGGCGTATTCAATTTTCCAAAACAATTCGCAAATCCTTCAGAGATTTCAAAGGCGAATTGATTTTCAAAGGCGTATTTAACAATCAAAGGCAAAACCTCAAATTCAATACAAATTCGTATTTTCTTCAAGGAAAATTCGAATTTCATTCATTCAAAAGGCGCAAATTTCAAGAGGAGCAATTCGTGGTTTTTCCAAACGAGGCGAATTTTTCCAGTTCAGAGGCAAAATCTTCATCAATTCACAGAGGCGATTTTTCCTAACATATCTTTTTGCAGATTCAAGTTCACAATTATCAGTTATTCAAAGAAATCTTGGGCGATTTTCACAGAAGAAGACATCAAAAAACGTCTTTTGCATCCTTTAGATCTCAGATTTCTCACAAAATACATTGTGCATGTTCCTGAAATTGGCGAATTTGGCAAGTCTCAGTATCTGGATCGTTTCCATATAATTTCCTCGAGATAAATTTGTGCGCTTGATTTTTCACGAATTTTTAGCTTCAGAACATTCGTTCTCGAATTGCTAATTTTCTCAAGTGAAAATCTTTGTACGATTGAGTAGAAGTTGAATTTTCGCAAATCTGACCTTCTGGGTTGTCTTAGAATCCTTTTCTGGACAAAACCCATATCTCGGATTTTTCGCTGAAAATAATTCTTCGAAAGACTATTTTTAACTCTCGCAGGCTATTTTTAGTTTCCAGAAATCTTGTCAGAATATAGCCGAGTTCACAGTCAACAGGCTAATTTTTCAAAATGCAGTTCACTCAGCTTGAATACAGGACCAAAACCGTCCTTACTCATGATTTTCGCAGAGTGGTTGAGACGGACCTTCACAAAGCATTAAGTAGAGGCGTGACGACCCGCTAAAATCATAAGTTCGGGATTATTCAGACATTGAGCGTACCGTTTACTAGAGGCCGCTCCATACCCATTCCGCTCAATCGTTGAGTTTGTGATGGCTTGCATTACATTGTTAACCACTATCGAGATAGCTGCCGGGCCGACGACGGTCACTTGCAGCCCCAAGCCTTTGACATCGAAAGGAGTTTTGGCATTCCTCAACATCCCAACAGCCTAGCTGTTTCTATGGAGCAAAGGCACAAGCGCTTTGATAATCACCGAGCGGGACAAACGTCAAAGAAAATGGGCGGCAGCATGCTAAACAAGCAAAGAACAGATTGCCAAACAATGTGGGTCATGGTGAGTACAAGGATGAGTATGCGATTCTAATCACACTCCTGAATCGTGTCAAGCACACGCAAATGTTTTCCAGCCTTGGATGTATTACATTATTGGTCGCATCATTTCTGGGCAGGAGCATTATGACTGGGCATCCTTCATCAGCGACATTCTCCACAGGCAGATTACCGGTTTCATGGTTGCTCACGAGTTTCACATGTGTTCATATCTCGTGTACTTGATCGCTTATCAGGGTCAGTTCCGAGGACTTAACACTGTGGGCATTCTCACTGTTCAGAAGGTTTATCAGTATTATGATCAGCTTGAGTTCACCAAAGCTGAACGTCATTTCAAGCGTGTTCACGAAGCTTTCTTGACTTACACAGTGAGGAATTTGGACCGGGAGCTGCATGTTCGTATCTCGGCAGTTGCTAGGGCAGCAATGGATGGATGGGCAGATTGGTTTATTCAGTTCCCAACATACACCTACATCCGGTATAATGGGCTTCACAAACTACCTATGTTTCCACGCTATCCTTCGATAAGACAATCTTTCAGAGTTCCTTAGATATGCATGATGTTCATCGCCTTCTACTTGCATAGACCATCACTTAACTTTCCTTTTCAGTTTGGAATGTATTGGTGCAAGTCGGCAATTGATAGTAAGATCGCAGGACAAGAGCTTGAGAGATATCATCTTAAGTATCTTGTCGAAGCACGTGCCTATGACCTTTCAGGTCATTATACAGCTCGCCTCGCTGGAGGCATAT
This sequence comes from Sequoia sempervirens, assembly GCA_007258455.2. Classification (NCBI taxonomy): domain Eukaryota; kingdom Viridiplantae; phylum Streptophyta; class Pinopsida; order Cupressales; family Cupressaceae; genus Sequoia; species Sequoia sempervirens. The sequence goes on from VDFB02359669.1 coordinate 13,748, forward strand.
ATCACGAGCCTTCTATGGAGGATTACTGGGCAAATTGCACAGATGACTTCGAGGTTCGCAGACGCAGTTACCGCCGCTTCTCTCTCTCACAGATTTCTGTTTTCTTGTCAGAAGATGTGGGAGGTTTATCAGATGATGAGGGAGAGGTTCTTCCTCAGTTTTTCAGAGAGCAGGTCGATACACAACCGTTGCCAACAGTTGATTGGTACGCCAAAGAATATGCAACGGTCAAGGAGAGGTCAAGTAGAGTCATCCAGAACAGTATACTTTTCCTCGACAACAAGAAGACAAGGAGGGTTAGTATTCCTAGAGCAGAGCCGCCAGTGGTGGTGAATCCTTCGCTACCTTCTTCGTCAAAACCTAACAAGAAGAAGAGGAGTAACCCTCCTAAGAAAGTACAAGCGCCAAATAATTCAAAGGGCAAGGCGCTTGCCACTGTTTCACACACAGAGCTTGACAGACAGCCGCTTGTCATAGAGCCAGTTCAGAGATCAGCTCAGAGCCCGCCAGTACCTGAGGTTTAGCCTCAAGTTCCTATAACAGTTCCAGAGCCGTCACCAGTCCCAATTCACATTGAATTGGACATAGACTCTCCACCTCGCAGTGGGTCTTCTACACACTCACTCTCATCAGTACCTCCTGTCGCTAGTGCAGACCCTTCTAGTAGCATTAGCCGAGATCAATCTTGGATTGAAGCTCAGCTAGGAAGGAAGAGGAGGCAGCCATCTTATGTTCTCAATCATTCTGATTTCGATGACATTTATCAAGATGCGCCAGATAAGAGAGTTAAGAACATGGTTCACGTAGAAAGAAACACTGACATGGAGATTGTCATTGAGACTGCCGTACCTCCATAGGGGAAGAACTTGGCTGAATTGGAATCTCAGGATTTTGAAGTTATCACAGTCAACCTTGGTCGCAGCACACGCTAGACTCAGGTTGATCTTCTACAAGTTGCTACAGACAGTGCCAGGGATAGAATGCTAAAAGACGGAGAAGATAAGGCAGCCCTCAAGGCTGAAATTAGACAGCTTCGCCATTACATTTCTAGCCTTGTACACAGACCAGAAGCCATTAACACACTCCCACCGATGCTTGAGCCTCCAGTAGAGCAAAGTCAACTCAATCACTTAGTTGCATATGGCAAGCGTTTGGAGGAATGGGAGGAAGATTTCGTTGCTAGAGGCCGTACTATGCTTACAGAGTTATATCACGGCAGACAATGCACGAGAGCCCGTGATTCGCTCGTGATGAGGGAACGGATATGGCTATTAACAAACCTGTGGATGAAATTATGATTGCTCACCCCTGCTTGGCTTTACATTACGCTCACGCATGCATGACGTAGAGGCTATCTACCTTGGAAGACACAGCTGGTTTTAGAGCAAAGATAGAGGACATTTTAATCGAGTTACCGAGAGTAGAGAGCACGCCACTAGTGCACTGCTCCAGGAGGACTCTTGTGTCTCGCTACCGTACGTTATCGATCGAGGTGGTGCCTGAGCTTACCGATGTTCCGCTTAGAGCTCGTGCACTCATTCATACCATTTTCAAGTGGGGAGACATTGGTCAGAAGGGTTACCTACCATACCATGTCAAGATATCTCGATGAAGCAACGAGGAGCAAGTAAGGGAATCCAAAGCTTCTCAGATCACACCGGTGAGGACATGTCGTGATCGACATAGCATCCTTCTCACAGAGTCTCATCAGCTCATGATGGTGATACAGCTTAACAATCTCATTGAGGGGTTGATTGCTCGAGATCACACATAGTAAACTTCAGCTTCCCACCTCTCAAAGATACACACACGAGTTGAACTGGTTGTTACCCTTTCTAGTTAACTCAAGTTGTCATCACATGCATATCTATTCTGCAGACTCAATTTTCACACTTGGAGTTTTATTTAGGGTTTTCGTAATCGATGATAGTCTTCCGCTTAACTTGCTTTCAATAAGGACGCGCATGCTCGCATTTGTCCATTTTTAGATTAGATGTTTCAGTTAAACTGAGGGTAGTTGCCAGGTTGATCGTATAGTTTACTTAATTAGGGTTTGGCGCTTAGCTTGCATGCATTGCAAGAACTGTAGATGACACAAGGTGATTTTAGGGTTCCCTACACCTTGATGTATATAAATAAGAGCTTTTGCTCATTTGTAAATAACTTTTGCTTGAGAGAGAAATATATGCTGCGCCTACCTTGCCCTCAATATTGCTCTTTTTGGTATTTGTTCATGTGTCTTCACTATTGCAATTGATTGTTATGCCACATAGGGTTTCGAAAGATTGTAATGCTGAATTCTTTCCATAGTTTAGATATATCTGTTTTGAACATCTTTATCATTGAAATCAATTGTTATGCCACATAGGGTTCCAAGAGATTGAGGTGATAAGGCTGTTTTGTGTTAATTTACCATTGTGATCGATCGTTATGCCACATAGGGTTTCGAGAAGTTGCAGCGATAAATCTGTTTTGTGAATCTTTATCAATATAATCGAAGGTTATGCCACATAGGGTTTCGTGAGATTATAAAGATAAAGGCTGTTTTGTGAAGGCTTTATTGTTTCGATCGAGTGTTATGCCACACAGGGTTCCATAAGATCGTCTTAGTGAATTCTTAAATCTGTTGTGCCCAATAAGCTTGTTTAGATTGAGATGATAGTTGTGCCACCTTGCCTTCAAGTAGAGAGTCTAAACATGCTTATCGTCCGATAGTCATACCTTGCTCCGTTTCCTCTTGCTCTGTTTTCCTGAGGAGATTGGATAGATATAAGTTGTAGTTAGTTGATCTACAAAACCAGAGAAAACTCAGCTGCAACGTATAAGTTCTTTCAAGAAAGCCTTGTGCCTCTAGCAGCTGAAACAAAAAGACAGGACATAGTTTTAGCTTATTTTCCTTTGCAAAGTATATTTGTCAAAGCACAACGAGGGAGCTTCTTCTCCATAATTTGAAGAGCACTCATTGCGTAGTGTGCATAGGCTGTTCATAACAACTTCTACTCCAGAGGTGTTAGTTGTTACGCCAACATCTTGCTCTGCTATTACTTGAGAGGTTAGGAATGTCTTTAGTTTAAGTTAGTCGTAGTTGAACTTCTTATTAGAAAATCTCAGCTGCGGCGTTTGTGTTTAAAAAACCTTGTGCTCTAAGCTGATCAAAAAGATAGGCAACTTAGTTTTAGTTTACTTTCTTTCAAACACCATCAGCAAGAGGGAGCTTCCCCTCCTAATTTGAAGAGCAGTTTATCTGTGCATAGCTGTCCGTTTTCAAATCCGCATTCCAGAGGTGCGAATTTAAACACCAACACTCTTCTACAGATGATTATGTCGAATCTGGTGATCCGGGCATCGGATTGATTGACGGTTATGTTTGTTGCGAAGCTGAGAAGATATTGTCAAGGGTCTTCTGGGAGCTACTTTGTCAAATAGTGAGTTTTGGAGCTTCAAAAGCTTGGGCGCCCTTTTTGGCTGGGGGCGCTCAAAGTTCCCAGACTTAGACAATTTTTGATAATTTTCATGTTCTTCATTCTAACTTCTGTGTGAATCCTCTCTGTTTGGCCTCGAATCCTGGATGACTAGATAATTTAATGACTACACCATTGGATTCATTGCGGAGCTGGCAGAGAACTGAGCAACTTTGATTGGAAGCATAAACCCTAATTTCAACTTTTAGTGCCCTAAAAAGATGGGCGCCTATTCTCTCTTGGGGCACCCAAGTCAACCAGTGTTAGAAAATTTTCACAATTTTTCACTTTCTTTTGTTCTTCATGCTTGCTCACCAACTTGCCTTCTATTGAGTGCTTTGATGTAATGCCCCCATTTTTAGCAGTGCACTTCTCAGTGATTGATGGCCTATCCCCGGGGTGCTGTCGGCTAGTCAGAGGCAGAATTAGGGTTTCCGACTGTTTGGTGGGTTCTCTTGAAGATTCAGGGTTCTGCTTGTTGGAGTTTGGGTGTTTGGATTCTGGATTCCTTCTGGGTTTTCAGAGAGCTTCGCAGAGGTATGACTTGCAACCGCGTTGGGCAACCTTTCCGGACTTACTATTTTTAGTAAGTTATGACGGCTACATCTTGGAGTTTGGGATTTTGAATTGCGGATTCTTTCTGAGTTTTCAGAGAGCTTCGCAATGGTGGCGCATGCATTGCATTCTGAGCAACTTTTGGAATTTACTATTTTTAGTAAATTCTATATTTAGCAGTGGTCCAATCAGCACCAGCTCAGTCAACTTTCCTTTACTTGCAGTTCATTGGGTGATCATGATTTTTGGCTTAAGAGGTTCATTTTGGAGAAATAAGTTATTTAAAGTCAATAATGTTTTATTTTATAAAATAACCCCTTGTCCTAGTAATATGACTTTAAGTCATTTTAAAGAAGGGGACTTTGAGGGTTATTCTCTCATGAGGAACATATTGCAATTTTTCCTAAAGTTAATTGCTCAAGTGGAATTGGACGCCTACCTTGAGAGATGTTATTTTATTTTAAAAGTGATTTTTATCTCTAGAGGAATGGGACGCCACTTAGAGGGAGCAGATAAAACAAAGTCAGAAAACCTAAAAGTGTCTTGTGGTGGGGCGCACTTCTTAGGGTTTTCAAGAGATCTTCTCAAAGGTCTATATAAGGAGGCTACTTCTATTCTTTTGGATCATCTTTTGTCTACCTTATTGTTATGCTGCTGGATTGACTTCAGGCACTCGCTTCGAGGAAAGCATACCTCCTAGCAATGGCTCATCTTCTTGCTTGAAAGATAGCAACTAGTTGAGAGTTAGTTTGTAATAGGTTTGTTTTGCATTTTCAGTTGTGTGCTTACATTTTGGAGTTCTAGTTTGTATTTTCTACCTCATTTCTGGAGTTGCTGAATATCATTGAGGAATGTAAGATTTGCTCATAGCTCTTGAAATAAAAATGTTGTTGTTCTGGGTATTGAATCTAACCTTTTGTCTATGTGAGGCGACCCTTCAAGCTAATTTCCAGATTTTATTAAGGTGTCTATGATTTTACAGAGCAAAATCGCCCTTGCTGCTGGGCCGTACCATTCAGAGGGTGTCTTGGGTTTTGTGCAAAATAATTAATGATTGTTTGAGGTGGTTTTAGGAATTCATCTTGGCCGCCATCATCTTGGGAGTAATCTGCACTTAATTTCTTGTCATTTGAGGGAGGTTTGAGTAAGTTATAAGCATTTGAGTGAGTTGTGAGGTTGCTGGTCTGTCAAATCAGTCCTATAGAAATGCAAATTTGTCAAAAATATGAGTTTAGAGGGGTTTACTAAATGTTGAGGAAGTCTTATTTAACATTGCAGCATTGAGAGTTTGAATCTTTGGGCTTTGGTTAACATTCTGATATATTGTAAGCTAATTAGTAGTACTATTAGCCATTCTCCTCTTTATCTCTCATTTACTCCATTGTACTTCCCACTGAATAAGTGGAAGAGGCTGGCTTGCCGCCTATTTGCTTTCGGTTAGTAGTTGTAGGGACCCTCTGACCATATGCTCGCCATCACTTGGCGCCATTCTTGGTCAGAGTTACTTCAGCTCATCTTGCATTGGATCCTCTGACCATATGCTCGTCTATCCTAGACGCATTCTTGGTTAGAGTTACCTTCCCAGTTTGCATCTGCATTTGATCCTCTGACCAATGCTCACACCTTGCCCACATCGGGATCTTGGTGTACAGTCTGGTTAGAGTTACCTTCCGCAACTTTTTGGTTTAGAGCTAACCTTAATGGGTGTGTGTTGATTGTAATGGCATTGTGAAAAAAAAAAAAAATTGGTCCGGTTCATTACATTTGAGTGTTGAATCTGACGCCTGGCAGCTGAATGACCTCCATTAATGACCATCGGAGCTCCTGTTATGTTTCTGAAAAGCAAAATAGACCCAATAGGGAAAAACTGATTATTTTGAGATTCTGACTGCACCAGTCTGATATGGACGTATTTTGAGCCAATCAAAATCAGTTTGAACCTTATCGGACCAACTTTCTATTTTTAGAAAGTTTTGCCAGTATTCGTTTCCAAAGAAACCTAGAAAAACCTAGAAAAAGTTAGTTTTTTTAGAAAATTTCTAAAAATAGCAGTTTTCCTAAAAAGTAGGGATGAAAAACTGAGATCTGAGTTTTGTAGATCAGGTTACTCTGAGTAGACCCAAATCGTCAGATTTTGAAAATTTTGCATTTTAACCCCTCATGCAAGACATGCACACCCAAATTTTAACCTTTTTGACTGATTTAACAAGACTTTCATTCATTTCTTGAAAATGTCTAAGTGTAACAAAAATTTTAATTTTGGGGTACAACACATTCACAAGCTGATTTAATAACTGAACCACATACCGTTGGCTTCTAGCCAGGTCATTCAAAATCTGATATGTGCTACCTTCGGGTATGTCATGCCTATCTCCCATATCATGTCTCTCTCCCATAATTTCCTCTTTAGATTAAGAATCTGAAGCAAACGGATCAAAACCAACCTCTTTAGCTCTTCTTCTTCTGTAAATGATGTAAGCTTGATCGTTTGGATTCATAACATTGCATGCAGCTAAAAACTTTTGATTTTCTGATTTTTTACATAGGCTGCAAGCTGCTAGCTCTGATACCACTATAAAGTCCCTGACTTGTCATATGAGAATTTTTGCGTTTGTCTTGGTTTGGGTGGCCTCCGTTTAACAAATTGATGTGATTCAATGTATGCAAGTTTTAACAAATAATAGATTGTATCGTTGAGCAATGACAGTGCTAAATGCATTCAAATTTCTATTTCAACTCATTTAGAATATGTGTATGTATCAACAATAAAAGGCCCAGTTCAGATCCACATAGACAAGACATCAACTACATTCATGACTCCATAAATAAGCAATGATAGTACACAGCAGTGATTGGAAGCTGATTACAGCAGACTGTAATATGATTTTTGAGTGCAAAAATTATCACAATATTTGAGCAGCAATCAAACCAAGAACAGCTAATGCTGTAGCAGGCCTTTGGTCACTTGGACAATGCAATACATATTATATTTTTGACAGAAAGTGCAATACAACAACAATATGCCTTCCCAATAAATAAGATAACAATACAAAGAAATGCAGATCTGAGAATTTATTGACCCAACCTGGCTGAGCTTGTAATGACTTAGAGAGCGCCAGATTTATCAACAAAACCCAGAGACTTCTCCTTGCTAGTCATTTTGCCTTTCTGTTGATGCGTCCAGCCTCTTCTCCTTAAGACGCCACTTCCAAATGCTCATATTCATGTCCACAGCTCAGAATAATGCTCTTTTAGAAGTCGTTTTGCCCAGCAAACACATTTTTCCAAATGCCCTTTAGTTTCTTCTAAAAACCACGACCTTGACCTGTAATATTGTTTGGAATAGAGGCGCCTAGGATTCTTTAACAGAAACACGCCTTGAAGTTTGCAGTTCGAGCTTCAATATTGTCTCCATGAAGCTGCCACGACCCAGTGAAAGGCAACTTCGAAAATCATAAAGGAAATCGTATATTCACTTCACTGTTTGCTGCAAACTCAAAATTGCTTCATCAGAAATTCCTCAAACATATGCTCATCAAATCTTCATTGAAATGCAATGTAGAGAATTTGAATGATTCTCTCGACAACATTCAACTAGGGTTGATGGTTTCACAATTGAAACTGAGCAATAGGATTTCCAAAACCCTCAGCACAAAAACCTCCAAAGGCTCTCCAAATTTGATGTGAGAAAAAATATCTAGAATGAATGAAAAGAGCTTCTTTTCCCTTTTATATTTCTCCTCTTAATTTCCCGCTCATTAAAATAAAGTGACTCAACAAAGTACCTCTTTTAAAATATTTCATTAAAGTCACTTTATAACTTAACTTTATTAATTACTTAATATTACCTTTTAATTTTAACTTGAGTCTCTAGGCAATATTAAATAATTAAACAAAGGATTCCCTAATTTCCACTTGATCCCTCAGGAATTAAAAAGGCTAAGTGATCATCTTGAGTGGCTACTGAGAAGGGAACATTACATAGAGACATTCCCAGAAGGGGACATTTCAAAGACATAGTGATAGATCGGAAAAAACCCCATGTCGTCCCCAATTTTTTTAAAAATTTGGAAATGTCCCGGGGATGTTTATGAAAGTCCAAGAAACGATAAGTGGACTTCGAGTGGTCCTCTATGGCCAAACATGTTTTCGTTCCATTTAAAAAAAATACAAAAGTAAAAATAATAAATTGTGGGCCCCTACACTTCTTTACATAAAACTTAAACCTATAAAAACTATAACATTCAAAACCAAAAAACAGAGCTCATTTGTGTCATTTTGCAAATTGTGAAGAGAAGAAAAAAGAGGAGCACACTTGTGAGAAACCAAGTGAAAGAAGGGAAGAGAAGTGAGAAAAGGGAAAAAGAAGACCAAGTCTCCATCATTGGAGGTAAGTTCATTATCTTGCCAATTTTTTTTTTATCCAGCACAAGTCTACTCTTTCACTAACTACTGAATTACCGTTTTGGAAGACAAGTTGGGTACATCCAAGCCCAATCTCCACCCAATAAACACCCCTAAGCTTAATGTTGTATTACCCTACAAAACATTTTGGATGGCCTCCTAATCTTTAACCTGCCATATATAATACGGTACCCCTTTTATTTGGAGCATCCACTAGATATAATAAGATCACCTTTAGTCAAAATGGCCTCACATCTCAAATAAGGTTGCTGAGCTCTTCCAAGAACAACCATTCAAGGACCTATTGACAATTAATGAAAGCATCATACAAGTGGATAAGACTAAAGATTCCAATCATACAGCTCCAGCCACCATGGAAATCAACAATATCCTCTTTGTGAATTGCTTCTAGTGTGTATCCAATGCTACATTGATCCAAAATTGGATCAGTTAAGTTAGTCAAGTAGACCACCTTATTAAATTATGTACTGATTAAAGCTAAACCTTATGCCTAGCACACTTTGAAGGCTCATTCTAAGAAAAATGACAATAAATCAAGTTTCAAAATTTGGTTGTTGGAAAACTCAGGGGAAGAAGTAATCTAAAGATCTGACTACACAAGGGAATTGAACCCAAAAAATGAAAAAGAAAAATTGATAGATCCACCTATGATTGAGCATATCTTACTAGTTTGACAATAGTCAAAACTGTCTGTGATAAACTACACAAGAAGATCATGTTTGACTAGACAATAGTCAAAATTGTCCCTGTCATAAACTAAACAAGCAGAGCAGTTTGACCATAGTTGAAAACATTGGAGAAATGAAAAAGCCAGATTCTACACAGTATGATAGTTCCAAAATACGTCCAAAAGATTCCATTCACTTTCTGTAATACTTGAACTTCCTTCTTCAACTCATTTGTTGCTCTTCTTATTATAAAACCTCCAAGAGAGGTCATTGTAGATGGGGATTCCTTTCTGTTGTTTTAGAAAATTAGTTGTAAAGGACTATTAATAACAGCCTTTGAGTCTTTGAGAGTGTAGTGAATATTTAAGGAGTGTGTGTGAGCATTGGAGAGTTGTATGATGTAGGACATTGATGTTAGACAAAAAGTTTTTATAATCCTTGTTTTTGGAAAGAAACCATTGTAACAACTCAAGAGAAATTGGCTGATGAATAGCACCTTACTCTTCTAGAGTTTTTGTCCAATTTGGATTTTTCCCAAGTCAATTTGCTTGTATATTTTCATTATTAGTGATGTTTATGCCTTTTGCTTTGCTTGTATTTAAATCCTTCATTGCCATGTTTTATGTTGTAAGATTCAAGTGTAAGGACTATTTCCTTTATTTCCACATTAAGAACAATAACTTATGCAATCAAGATCATTAGGGAAGAATAGGAACTTTTGTGAGGGTCTATGTGGTAGAATGTCCACACTAGATTACAGATCAGATTGGTATCAAGGATGGTTTTCCTAGATTTTGTGCAGATGTTTGTTTGTGTGATCAGTTTTCAGGTTTATGCTCAGTACTAGAGTAGGTAATTCAAGTGGGAACTTGGATTCACTCCTTTGCAACAAGAGACAGAATCTAGACATTATATAAGAGGAGTGTAAGGCACTGCAAGTGATGATGCACCACCTATTGGGAATGAGGAAAGACTTCTCAAGCAAGAAGATGATGTGACAAATATTTCAAGGTCTTAGGTGTCCATTGTGTATGTTAATATCACAATTTGGTATTAATACATGTGTAAGTATTATTGTGTTCCATTGTGTTGGGTGATGATATTGTTTGTTAGTCAATAGTAGTTGAGCTAGGTGAAGGATGCCTCTAATATATAGTTGCTGCCATACTAGTTCCATTCTTATAAATCTTAAGAATATCTTACCCTACACCGTGTTTAGGGTGATCCATAACCTCACTCAAGATTTGCCAGGCAATGAAAAGAAATGAACTTTTATACATGATATACATAACATTAGTTTACATGTTTTCTAGTCTTAAATGCATTAGGTTAATTCTAGTTGCATTTTCTTCCAAGGCTTAAGAGTTTATTAGAGAAAATATTCTTCTTCTTTTTTCATTTTAGTAAATAAATGAATCTATTATATATATGACAAATGGACATGGTTATTTAAGAAATGTAAAAGATAAAATCTTAGTTTAAAAAGTATTAAAAGAAGGCATAGACAAAGAAAAAACTTGTTTGATGTTTCCATTTGTATGAAGCCTAGAAATAGATATAGGCATTAGATTTTTTTGATGGTGATAAAACAATTTCCATTCTTCATATTTGAATAATTTCCAATGGAATAATTTTAGAATGGATTATTTGTAAACTTACCACGTTTTGCTCAAATATTTTCATGATTGATTTATATTGAGATATTTAAAAGCTAAGGGTGAATAACTTTTCCTTGAAGGTTTCATGTTTTTGAGGTTGGAAGAAGACAAATTGGATTTAATGTTAAGATTGAAGTATCAAAAGGCCATGAGAATCTGGTATTTAGTTCTAGGAACTCTTGTACTTATGTGTCATTTTTTAATATTTGTTTCCCAACATATTTTAGAGTTTACAATAAGCCTCATTTTGTTATATGTTATAGATCTTTAACCGACGTTGTAGACTCTAATATTGTATTTTTTCTTTAATAATAAATAAATAAAGGCAATTTTGGAGTAATAATATTTTCTTTCTTTGTAATGGTGTGGCTCAACTTCCTCTTGTTGACATAGATCTACTCTTTGACACCTTCAATCATAGGGATATATGCATATTATGAGGTTTTTCACTACTATAGGGGTTACTTCGGCCTTGGATGTTAGGTGTGATCCTAGTGGGAGTATTCCTCCTAGCCCACTTCCCGATGAGCATTATCAGAGAAATGTGTTTGTGTTACAACTTATATTTAGCTAGAAGGGGCTTGTAACGAACACACTTGTACGATAAAATTAAAACTTTACAATTCATACATAAAAGTAAGGACAATACCATTTTGATTAAACAATTTCTTTTCAAAACATAAATAAGAAACATCTTTTGCATCTTTAAACTATTTCATTTCAAATGAAATTACAAAGCATGAAGAGAAACATACATACATAGCCCGTAGGCTTTTGACACCAATAGAAATAAGAAGGTCCAGGAATCCGTCCTGTGAAGCTTTGGAGCATCCATCGGGTGTTCGTGGAGGAGAAACATCACTCGAGCATTTTTCCGCCAACCACGGACTTATAATGCGGTCCCCCGCACGATCATTTTTCAATGAACGGCCCTCCCTTCGAAGAAGAGATTGGTTGGGTAACCTTTAATGACTACCAACTGGACATAGTGCTGTGATTCTACAAAACTAGCTTTCGTGCTAACGGCAAATCACAAACTAGGTTGTATTTCGGAATCACGGTGAACTGACAGTGTAGTACAACAACTAAATGGTTCCTTACACTACTTTGGCCAAAGTGTTTACGTTCAACGAAGAACATAGGTCATATGTCACATTCACTAGCCAGGTTCAACTTGACTTAAGGCTATCTTAATTCTACGCGTAGGTTGGTCTATCGGGGTAGTCCGTACCCTAGACTTCCTACAACATTTTACTACTGGAATGATGAATCTATTAAACAAGATACTACAACCGACGCCCTAATTCCGGATATATTCATCCTAGGGATACAATAACTTGATTAAGTCATTTGTATTAAGTTGTAGAGTATATCTTGCAAATATTCTAGACTCAACCCTAGTAACTATTATTCAAACACAAACATATGCTCATTATATAGAGCCATTAAATAATACGCAGGTTGCTTTCCTTTAAGTAATGTAAACCGTACATTATTGACAACAAAACCATGATATGACTATTTACATGATACTTTTATATCACAACTTATCACATGTTTAAGAAACTGACATTCTTTTTGAATTCAATTTAAGTCTACCAGACAGTCAAACTCTTTCCTTTCCAGCCATAACTATAAATCAGAGACCTATCAGATTACTCTGGAAAATTAGGAAAATATGTAAAGAAAGAATTTAGCATGCCTGAATTAGCTTTCCAGAAGTTGGAAGGTAGCTCCTTTACTGGCCTCTACTCAGATCACTTTCAGTTTGGATTCTTGTAATCAATTACTCAGCACAGTAAAAGACAATTCCTGATTGCTCCTCTTCTATTCAAAGATTACCAGTAATTTCAACTTCTGCTCTCTTGTATTAACAGAATAACTTAGCAATTTCTCTCTTATGGCGAACTCACTTTTTAGCTTTAAAATGCTCAAGAAACTGACTGCAAATTCGTGTGTGAAGGAATGCCAAACGCAGGTTTATTTATAGGTTCATTTTGAAACTGATTTCCACCTTCTATGGCGCCAGAACTGCCAGCAGGTTGAAGAACGTTTCAAACTAAAAACGTGTATCAATCTGGTGAGGGTTTCGACCTCCATGTATGACAGCAAGAAGTTCATTTTAATTCGAATTTGTTTCAGACTGTTAAAACTGTGACAACTTTCAACCGGCGCGTTTTTACAGTTAGGTTAAATGCCAAGTTTCATTTCTGACTTCTTCCTTGCTCAAATGGCGTCCAAATTTCATTCTTTTCGCATAGCAAGAAATATCTCATTTATTTTCTGACGCCTGGCCCTAGTCGCGCGATTTCTCTGCGCGTTTTTCATTTTCCCTTCTGCATTTTCGCGTTTTTTCTTCTTTATTTCGCTTTGGTTAATCTTTAATATTTTAATAGAGTTTTCAAAGTAAAAATGGCGCATATATGCAGGCTCATATTTGAAGATTAACACTTCAACGTATACATTAGAAAAATCCGCGTTTTCTTACTCAATTCGCGATTTTTATGAAATCCGCGATTTTTAATTTCTTCCCAGATTTGCATTCGCATTTAATAAAAGTGCTTTGAAATGTTTTAATTTTTATTTCATTTGATTTTGACAAATCTTTTATTTAGATATATTTGTTTATTCTATTAAAATACTTATATAATATAGTTTATGCATAATTATTTAAATTATCAATTTAAATAATATTATATACATTTTAAACTATATTATATATAATATTAAATATATTGAAATACTTAACATTATACTAATACACATATATTCATTTACATTATACGTTAAACATGTAAATTAATATATATGTATTCGTATAATTTCAGAGGCAAGATATCATTACAATATATAATTCATTTATCTCGTTAGCCGTGGGTATGTATATTTGTATATATATATCAGTATATATATACTACATGTATAAGTATCCATAAATACATTTATATTGACACATACGTATGGCATATCCATCTGCTTAATACGTTTGTATCGACATGAATGTACTTATGGGTACTTGTACATATCGTATTCGTATATACAAATACACATATCCACCTCTAACCAGAACTTATCATTTATAAGGTTATACTGGCAAGCATCACTTGTTTACACATTCAGAAGAAGACACGACTCCTAATGATACTAGACAAGCCTACAGATGACTTACCTTTAACCAGAACAATGACTTAGCTTACACAGTTCTAAGGTTTGTGTGTGTGTATGTCCAGTTGGTATCCATTACTGTTTACCCGACCAAGTTCTTCCCCGAGTGATATCTCTCCTCTGTCTCGAGGTACGAACCTGCTTCCTGCACACCATGTCACGACAACGGGAATCATATGCTCAAAACAAAGCAGAATACATGAAACATTTCAAAAGTTAGATTATTCATAAATCAATAACCTTATATTCTTCTTTATGCAGTATTTCACCAAGAATAACATCAAATGAAACAACATTCATATTGAAAATGAGGTACAAGCATCATTAATTTACCTTCAGAATTCACATTTACTCTATCTAGTAATGGTAAATTGTAACGTCTCAATTTGGGATGTAACAGGGCTAATTGTATTCTTTTGTGTATAGATGGTTTCAATCATTATGACAGCTCTTATTCATACTCATAGGTTCTCCCTATATTGTGCTTTGTTCTATGTTATTTGTCATCACATGATTGCTTCATTAAAGAGGAATGGATCGCAGATCAATAAAGGAGACATGAGTGTATCATTCTATTTATTGAAAACTTATACAAATATAGTGATGATGTTTGTAGCATGTCTCACTTTCTATTTTTGAGAGTTGGAAAATAATGTAAGTGTGGTTTCTAACATGGGTCACAATGGGATTTTCTTGGAGGGAGTTTGAGATCATAGACTCCCCTTGTTGGGGTGGTTGAGGTGATCTCATGTTGAATGGATATTTCTTAGCCTCTCAATAGTCATTCTTATCAATCCAAATGACCATGAGGAGAAACAACAAGAGATCATTGAGCACTATGAAGAAATAGTAAAGAGAGAAGACCTAGAAAGACAATGAGTCATTTTCTTGGGGAGCTTTATGAATCATAAGTTAATTCCTATAAGAACACATATTTGGCGATTGTGAAGATTACTTCTCCTTGACCAATAAGACTATAGATATTCTATAAATGTGAAGAGAGAGCAGAGGCAATGATAATAAATGATGGATTCAACACAAGGAATGGTGACACTAAAAATAATGTTCAAGATCAAAGGGGTAACTTACAACTTTTGGGTATGGAGTAAATAGACCAAGTTATATTTCAACAGTTCTTGTATGGAGAACAAAGTACAAGTGTACGAGGGTGTTCTTGCTCTCACTCTATTGTAGTCTAGTATCACAAAATTACAAGTTATCTATTCCACCTAATGCCAAGATAGTGGTTTCGGGTTTGGAATCTTCATCGAGAATAGTTATTAGCCACAACATACATCACACAAGAGACATGTGTACACAATAGGATTGTACTATATTTATCCATCATATATAGAAGTACACAAACACAACTTGTGATCATTCATAACTCATGTCTTAGTCTGTCCCTTCCCATTCCAATTTTCTAAAAATGTCAATTCCTATTGGTGATATTCCGCCCTTAGCCTATTATGTACTAAGCAATTATCACCAATAGATTTTTAATTCACATGCTCCTCCTACTCTATTAGAAGAATAAATGCGTAGAGTTTGAGAGAATTATATACACTTAAATGTGTGTATGCTTACGTGGATGATTGTCTAGGGAAGCTGCATTAGATTGGTGGTTGTAACTTATATTATGTAAATTATCTTTTAGACAACCAATTTGTGGCATTATTATAGATATAACATAAGAAAAAAATGGGTATTACTCCTACATAATGACTAAATTATCGTACAATTTGGCAAGGGATATTACAACTCCGAAGTTTTTGTCCACCACTCAAATTCTGAATCAACATTTCACCCTCAAAACTGTACTTGGATCCCAAGCCCTATGATTGCCACCAATCACATTCACACACACATCCTCAAGTCTGCTGCAACAACTGATGACAGTCTTGATAAGTCTGAAAATCAGATCTGTAACCACCTCGAAATTACTTCTATTGTCATAAATTGGTAATGTCTGATTA
This sequence comes from Sequoia sempervirens, assembly GCA_007258455.2. Taxonomy (NCBI): domain Eukaryota; kingdom Viridiplantae; phylum Streptophyta; class Pinopsida; order Cupressales; family Cupressaceae; genus Sequoia; species Sequoia sempervirens. Next base: position 29,656 of record VDFB02359669.1, read on the forward strand.
GAATTCCAATTCCAAATGCTATAGTGACAAACACACGCACACCAATCCAAGCAATCAGCTGCTAACTTCAATGCAAAGTCTAAAAATATCATGACCAGTACCAGAGAACAACCCTTACACATTAATGTGTAAGTAGGATACCAAAGCACCAAGTCTGAACACCCTTCCTCAATTTGATGCCCATTGCTTTCATTGGTGTCTTCATGTGTCCCATGCAAACCATCTTCCATTTCTTCCTCAAATTCTGAATGCTCATAATTATTTGCTGATACATAAGATGCATCACGCTGAAATCTGCCCTCATTACCTGTTGTATCAGCTATCTCATGGCTGCAAGCTGCACCTTCATGTGAGAAATGATCCTCAAGCAGGTTCCAATCTTTATCAACATACTGAACCTCTCCAATATGGAAATTGCTGCAATCATTATGCAACATTTCATTCTTATGGAGTTCATCAAACCCTCCAACAATTTGTTTGATCTCCATAATCCTTGTGTCACTTTCTCGAACTTTGGATGTGTCTGCAAAAGAATTTTCTGCTTTGTATAAAGAAAAGTGAGCCATACTCAATTGTAAGTAAAGATCATCAATTTGAATTTGTGCTTCTTGAAGGGCCACTTGAGTGGACTCCAAGGAACCCCTAGAGTTCATAAGCTCGAAGGTAAGATGGTCAATTTCTTCCTCTTTCCCTCTCAATGCATCTGAATAGATTTCAGCGAGGTTGAGGAGATGGTCACGATCTGAAAGAAGGTGTAAATAGTCTGATTTCATTGCCTCCAGGGCTTCTTTGATCACCTGTAAACTAGCATGAGAAGATTCTTCTTCAATACCCTCTTGTCTTCTCTTGAGTTGAGCTTTCCAAAGGTGATCTTCAACCACTTTGTGAATTCTATCATAATGTGTCAATGCTACAATAATCTTATCTTCATTAACTTTCAATTGGTTCTCCAAATTATGTGGACTATCGGACTTATGAACAACTTTTACTTCACATGAAGAATCATCATATTGGTCTTGAAGAACTTGACTCACACAACTGTCCTCTTCTATGTCATCATCCTTGCACCCTTGCTAATTTGGAACTAGGGAAGCACTAGTCCCACACATAGAAACATATTCTATACCATCATTAGGTGCTATAACATAAGAGAGCTCAATTTTCTTTTTGTACTCATCATCCAACTTAGCTAACTTATTGGATGATGTGATGCATGTTTCATGTAGAGATGTTGGGACAGTGCTATGATCAAACACATTATCCTCAAAGGAATCCGTCTTCTCCTCACAAAGCTTATCAATAACAATCTCTAAATCACGCACATAGAGACTTGTGCACTTTCACTTGTAACATCAATTATTTCCTTTTCCTTGCAGCCCAAAGTGTCTTCTTGTTGGAACAACACTACGGTGGTTCCATCTAACTCATTGAACCCACATATGTGATTAAGAGTCCAATCCCCTTGACATGAAAAACGACGCTACTCTCTTCTCATTCATTTTTTTCTCTTTTTGGGTGATGCTGGGACTTGTATACCAAATGAGATTAGTTCTTCAGTCAACTAATCCTTGAACTTCTCAATTTTCTGCTCAATCAATCTTTTTGAGAAATCATAAGTTGTGGTTGAGATATGTTGCTCCTTTCTCCAAATGACCAACAAATCTGAGTGCAATTGTTTGCAAATATCATCATCTTCATCTAAAATCAGGGACAAAATAGTTAGCATGCTTGATTTAACATTGTCTGAATGTCGTCTTCTGATTCTGGTTAAGAAGCAATGGAACATCTGAAGAATCAATTCATCACACCTAAGATCAGTCATAAAGACACATGACCTAACCCTTTCCATAATTTCTAAAATTTTAGCTCTTTCCAAAGGTAGGGCTTTTGACAACAAGTAACCCATGAAAACTCTTCACAATCAGCTGAAGTATTTCCCTCATAATGTCATCATCATAGAGTGCTTCAGGGGCTGTAATTCTTGTGACTTCACTAATGCAAGTGCCAATTGCAAGTCTTACCTCTTCATCATGATTTCTAATAAGCATTTGCATAACCAAAGAGTGCACCAATGGAGTCATAACTTGACGCATCGACTAAGAAGCTAATTGATCAACCTTGCATAGACAATTTCCTGCTTCCTCCAATGTGTTGAGAAGAATTTCTTTTGACTAAGGTAAGTGTTCTAGCTTCTTACCTATAAGTTTCAAGTTCTCTTGAAAGACTCTGGTAGCCTCCTGTTCTTTCCACCACGTATTCCATCTATTTTCAAAATCAACCTGATTTTGCTTCATAGATTCAAGTAAAGAGTTTATTGGATGAAATATTCCCCTTAACTTTTTTCTCAAAATTAACATTCAAATCAGCAACCAAACACTGATTAGCGTTAGCTCCAAAAATGCAAATCAGCAAAGAAGATAACTCTAACCAAGAATGTTCACCAAGATCCCAATGTGGGTGAGGTGATAGCATATGGTCAGAGGATCATTAGGCATAAACAAAGCTGAAAGTACCATTCATTTGCTAATGCAGGCATCCACAAGCAGTGGGAATACTCCACTTATTCAGTGGGTGAGTTTACAACAATTATTAGGCGGCAAGCCAGTCTTTAAATCCACTCTTCCACTTATTAACGTGGGGGGAATACTGTCCACACAACCACTTATTTTGTGGGGGGAATTTACAATCAAGAAAGACGTTTATTCTAAAACTCAACCACTCAATTGTGGGAGTGTAATCAAGTATAAATTGCAGCAATAAAATGAAATAGCTGTTAGTACTACTAACTAGCTTTACAATGAATAGAAATAGCTGCAAATAAGAGAGATAAGCTTCTAGAATGTTCTTTATCCACACTGGCGGTAAACCATCCAAGGGTTACATATATGAGAGATTAATCATAAGATTTTGCAGCTAATTAAATGACTGGAACAGTACTACTGTTTACAGTCTTATAATGATAAACAACTGCAATTTTCAAGTGTTATTACAATCTTTACAAAGCACAATGAAATAGAAGATTTTTCCACTTGATATCCTCTCAATTAATGAAGCTTAAAACCAAAATCAGAATACTGAAGCAAACTGATATAAAAATCAGCAATCTGGAAATGATTATCAGCAAACTGAAAACACATAAAAATAATCACAACTCCTTCACAATACCTCCAGAAGATGAAATATAGCTTGCAAAAGCTCTTGAGAAGGTTGGCGCCCAATTCACAATGATAAAATAGCATCTAAACTCAACCATTAATTTATGCACGAATCCCAATGCTCTCCAAAAAGGTACGGCCTCCTTGCAAGGGCGATTTTGCTTAATAAAATCTGAAACTTGGAATTAAATTCTGATAACCTCCAAATATGGTCGCCTCTATCATAGAAATGCAATGATCAAATACCCAGAACCAAATAAAATTCATACTAAAAGCTGCATACAAAAATCACTTTCAGCCATGATAAACCAGCAACATGAAAACTGGAAATATCTCACCAAAACTCCACAATAATGCTCAATATGTACTTCTGGATGAAGCACACTCTCAATCCACCACCTAGGGAACCATAGTTGCAGGCCCGAAGAATGGAGTAAATTTGCTAAGCTTTCCCTTAGCCGGATTCTGGATTCATTCCAGCAGCGTAACTTTGCTCTTCAAAAATATGCATAATCAGCTCTTCAAACAGCAGCAATATATAAACTTCAATTGGCAAATGAAGCAACAAGAACTCTTCAAATTCCAAGAAGTTGAATCACTTCAACTTCCAAAAGGGATGCCACCTTTTTGCATTTTACTTTTTGAAATAATATAATATTACTCAACCTCCTTTCCACTTTGCAACAATAAAGCATTTAATAAATTATTAAATGCACAATTGACCCCCTTAATGGCCCCTCTTTTAAAACAACATGAAGTTATTACTCCTAGGCGTGGGGTACAACTGAGAAACATGAATTTTGACTAAGTATAAAAACTCAGTCCATGGAGATAACCAAAACCAATGCCAATACTGAAACTGATGGATAGCAAGATGACTTGAGTTGAGTTGCTGATGATGCTACTGCCAAATTTAGACTTACTAAAAATAGCCAATTGCTATAAATAGTAAGTTCACATCAAAACAATAGATAGCCAAACTGAACACTAACCTGCAAAGGATTGAACTGCTGCTAGATAGATACTGCCAAAAGATAGACTTGCTAAAAATAGCAACTGCTATAAATAGTAAGTCTGCACAACATCCTCTGAACGCCAACTGAGCAATATCTGAAAGAGGAAACCCTAATTTTCCACCACAGCTTAGCCTACGGATTTTTAGAAATAGGCTAAATCCTATTGAAGAGTGTAGGGCCAAAATGGGGACATTACAGTCTGCCCTTCCCAAAATTGCTTGTCCTCAAGCAATGCCACCACACTCCAAAGGAACAATTTGATCTTGACCATGCCAAATAGGATCCCAGGGTCCCAAATCATCCTAGGAGAAGGATAGCACCAACTGATGTAAGCACTGCACTGCTGGATGCCAACACAAGAAATCACCAGATTAAAATTAAACTGAAACATCATGGGAATAAATTCTAGAAGACCATCATTGGCTTCATCATCTTCAACTATGGAATCACAAACCCAAGTGATACCAGGATTCCAAATCTTTCTTAGGAACACTGTTCCTCTAATCAGTTGCGCTACTCTGATTAATACAACCGAATACTCAAAGTGGACCAACATGTCACGATCCACAAAATACAATGCATCAAACATGTCAGTGCCTGGGTCCCATATCAGTCTGTAGGACCTCCAAACCTTGTTGTCATGATTCTGATCAGCAACAAAAATATTTTCAAACATGCTTCTAAACCAATGCCAAACCAAGAGCAAAGCTCCACACTCCATCTCTATCCAAGAGGATGCACAATGCTTCCTTTGAAGCAAACTGATTTCATTGAAAGAACTCCAAGAAATATTCACATATCTCACATCAAGAGTTTCAATTTGACAAATCAAATCAGCTAATAACTCGCTGTCCCAAAAAGTAATGTATGAGTTGGTACCACAAAATTCACTGTCAACTATCAATGAACAACCCATACTTGAACTTTGACCATACAGAAACATTCCTTTACTTATTTTTGATAGAAATTCAGTCCAAATAGGAGGTGGAGAGGCCTGGAAATGAAGTAACCAGCTTCCTAAGAGGTCTAAAATAATCATCTTGGGATCTGATTTTTGGAAAATCAGCATCCAAGAAGACAAGCAGCAGCTGCTACAAAAGAACTTTCCATCAAAATGAGCATAACTGCTCATGAACCAAGCTGGTGGCACTTTTAGCAAGAGACCCCATGTCACCACAAACCAACTTTTGATCATATTTCCTTCCCAGAACACCAATGTATGATCAGAAATAAAGAGGCAATGACATAGAAAGAAGGGAGCAGCAAACATTAAACAGAATTTTTGACACTTATCTCTCCATCCAACCTTCTTTTTATGCATTCCATTCTTCAAAAGAAAATGCTTGAGATCCCAAACACTGATTTTCAATTGAAGACATTTTCCAACACATAAGCAAATGGTCACAACTACACTCTGAATATTATATGCTGGTCTATCTATTTTGAAATTACCTTCTTCCCAAGTAATGCCAGGATCCCAAACTAACAACCATGAAGAACCACTTCTCAAACTGATAATTGCTCTCACACGAATCCTTTGATTCGCTCGTTCCATCTGCAATGCCACTTCTTGAAATTCCAAGAAGTATTCAACCAACCTTTGTTCATTGAAGAAATCAAATCTAGAATCTTGTGATATGACTTGCCGGAAAGATTCCATGAATCCTTCATCAAATACAATTCTGAAATCTATCACTCTAAGAGAAGATGGTGATGAACTAAAATCTGATATGAGTCTCATAAGCATCCTCATCAAAAAATAAATTAAACCTTCATCAACAAACCCATCAACTCTTTGTTGATGAACAATAAGAATGCCTTCATTTCTTTGTGTTTCAAGAGTTACCAATATTTGTTAAGGGATTCTCACCATCAGGAGCACCCTTAACTGATTTGACTAAGGGGGCCTTCACATGGACCAATGTAGCAGAATGAGATTTTTACAAGCTCAAGGAGGTGATAATTTCATATCTTGTGCTGGCTAATTTTTATTTCTCTCCCCTTTGTGTTAAAATGTGCTGCTTTTGGAGAAGAGATTGGAACAATTCTAATGCAAAATAAGCATGTGTGATATTGTAGTACTGGTCACCCAAATATAACCACCTACTCCAAGCCTTCTACTACCTTGCTACATTGTTCTTCAAATACCCTTCTACCCACTTATTGATAATCTTAGTTTGTTAAGGGTGCTGCTAGCTTTGAAAAACCCCTAACAAATCTCTTGTAATAGCTTAAAAAAACCAAAGAATCCCCTTAGATGCATCGATGTATTAGGTGATGGCCAATCCAAGATGGCTTGAATCTTATCCTGATCCACTTTGACTCCCTCTACACTAATCTTATGCCCCAAATATAAAATATCATCCCAAATTCACATTTAGATGGCTTGGCATATAGTGACTAGGCCTCCATGATCCTTAAGACCTCATCAATTTGTTTGACATGATCCTCCCATGTTTTAATATATATCAAAATGTCATCAAAAAAGAAAAGTACAAATTTTTGCAATTGCTTATTAATTACCTTATTTATGCATGACTGAAATGTAGCAGATGCATTGGTCCATTGGAAAGGAATGACTAAAAATTCGTAGTGTCCATATTAGCATTTGAATATAATCTTATGAATGTTTTGTTTCTTTAATCTAATTTGATGATACCCTAATCGAAGATTGATTCTTGAATAGGAACTACCCATGCAACTCGTCAATCAAGTTGTCAATCTTGGGGATAAGGTACATGTTCTTAATTATTTTATTGTTGAGAGCCTTATAATCAATCCACATTCTCATAGCTCAATCCTTCTTCTTAACCAAAACTACTAAAGAAGTGAAAGGACTAGAACTGGTTCTAATATGCCCCATATCAAGTAGCTCCCTAATGGATTTCTCTATCTCTCCCTTATGCCTTTTTGGGTGGCAATAAGGGTTAGTAATAATGGGCTTGGCCCCCTCTTCCAACTTGATGATATGCTTGAAGTCCCTATCTAGTGGTCTACCTAGAGGAATATAGCCAAACACTAAACTATATTTTTTCAACTGTGATTGAATATCAACACGATAAGCCCTCTTATCCTTTGAATGAGCCTTTGTAGAAATAAAGCATTGGGCTGCCCTTGCAACCTCACCATGCTTGAAAAGAGCTTCCATATTCTTTGTAGTGACTACTCTGGGTGCTCCATTAGACATGCCTCTAAGTACTACCTTTCTTCCATTTTCTTTGAACTTCAACTCCATAGTCTAAAAGTTATGGGAGTAATTCCAAGAGAATGTAGCCAATGCATTCCCAAATCCACATCTATCTCTCCAATTCCCACCACATAGAAATCATTTGTCATCTTATAGTTTCCTAGCATGATGCTCAACTATGATATATTTTTGGTGCATGTCATAGTAAACCCATTTGCAACCATTACATTAAATCCTTTGAAATCCTCCACCTAAGTCCTCTCTTTGCCACTAGATCCTCATCAATGAAGTTGTGGGTTCCCTCACTATCAATCAAAATAGTCACTCTCTAACCATGCAAGATTCCTCTAACTTTGAATGGATTGTACTTAGGTGTATCTGATAGAATAGAAAAAGTCTCTTCTATAACTCCTCCAACCATGTAGTCTCTTCGTTCAACATCTTCCTTTTCATGTTCATTTCCCAACTCAACTTCCTCCTTTTTCTTCTTCATTATTGAAGGTAACTCCAATGTAATGAATCTTGCCCCTTATGAAGTACTTGTGACCTTGTTCCCAAGGTTCTTTGCGTGAAAAGCGAAGTTTCTTCCACCACAACTCATTCCTTTTCTCCTCATCCATGTTTTCCGTTTTAATCCATTCCTTTTGAAAATGTTTCTTGTCTTTCTTTGGTGGGGATGACTTAGGCTGGAATTTATTTTTGGGCATAGAAAAATCCATATTTTTTGTCCTTTTTATTGCATCCTATAAAGAAGGTGGGTTAGATGCCTTCACCCAACCTCTAAGTGGTTCATTCAAACCCTCAATGAATAAAATAAGTCTCCTCTTTGATACATTAAGAACCATCATGGAAAGCCTTTGATATCAACTAGGCCATATTGCTTTAGCTATGCTAGCTCCCTAAAATATAGTTCCACATCCTTTTTGTCAAACCTATTAGTTAGTCTCTAGATAAATTATGCATAAAAGTCTATGAGACTATGCCCTTGTGTCACCATCCCATGATACCACCACTCATGAGCACCACCCTCGAAATGAAGTATGGCATATTTTATTGCTTCATTTTCAAACATGCAGTTTAGTGAGATATAGGTATCTAATTTTTGGATCCATGATCGTGTTTTGCATTTATTAAATCCATCAAAAGTAGGTATGGATAGCTTGCCCAGCCTTCACTGTAAATCTTTATTATGTGTGCCTCTTTCCTTCTTGGGTCTATTCCTCAACTTTAGCTGACATTTAGTGACATAGCTGCATGTAACTACTCCCCTAAGAATTGGTACTCGTGTAAGTAATCTAGGTAACTCTCTCCATTTTGTTGTCCTCCATTATCCTTTGGAACTTCCTCTCTATTTAAAATAGTAAGTATCAATGGTCTTCCTACGGATCCAATAATCATTCTAGTGTTGTTAGTTTGGTTGTTTGCAGAATTACTTGCTTCCCCATTGTTATTTTGGTCAGCCCTAGGCATATTCATATCATTCAAAATTTGTGTCACTAAATTAGCCAACTTTTGCTCTCTTGGAGCAAGATCATTAAGTATCTAATCCATGCTATTTCCTTCATTCCTCTTTCTCCTATATACCATGATTTATTCTACCTATAAATTTGCAAAAGGAAATCTTGCTTTTAGATTTTATAGAAAATTATATTGCTCTCTTTTGAGATTCCTTTTATAATAACTATTAGCCCTTTCATTAGGCTACATATGAATTGTATTTGGGTGATTGCGGAATCATGGGGGTCCAAAAAGTGGCTATATGACAAAAAATGGTTGACAATTTTTTTTTTAATCCGAATTTGTTGAAACGAAAAGGGCTTATTGATAAAAATGTCACCCTTACACCAATATAAAATATGTCTTATTTTGAATTAAATAGATAATTATTATTGGTTTTCTACATGCATTATGACTAAAGTCCTAATTGGTAGGTTGATTGAAAAAATCTATAATTCTCAAATGATTTCACATTTTTTGAATCTGAAAGATGTGGCACATTCAATTCTTCCCATACTATAGGATAAAAAAATAAAAATTGAATTTCATAAATTTTTGACTAAGTTATGGTGGTTAGAAAAACACGTTTTAATATTTTTAAAATATTTCTAATAAAAAATTCATAACTAATTATTTACTTGCAAAAAAATTACAAAAAAAAATGCGGCACATCCAGGCATGTGTCCTCTACTTATAATGAAAGTTTCAAAAAAAAATATATTACTTTTTCTTGTACTTAGGTTGGTTAGACATACACTTGCTTTTTTTTTTTCCTGAAAATTTAGTACTACTGCATTGAAATTTAAAATTTTCACTAAATAGATTTATTTTTTTCCAAAAAAGGTGTTGGCGTAACAACTAACACCTCTGGAGTGCAAGTTGGTACAGACAGCTATGCACACTACACAATGAGTTCTCTTCAAATTAGGAGGGGAAGCTCCCTCGTTGTGCTTGACAAAAGTGCTTGAAAAGAAAAGTAAACTAAACTATATCTTGTCTTTTTCTCTTAGTTGTAAGAGGCACAAGGTTTAAGAAAAACTCTATACCCTGCAGCTAAGTATTTTCTGGGATTCGCAAGACTTAACTACAACACTCAAAACTAAGTAACTTAAACTATCCAATCCCCTAAAGAATTCAGAGCATGAGGAAACAAAGCGGGAATGATTATCTGACGATAAGCCGGGTACAGATTCACAACGTGAAGGCAAGGTGGAACAACTATTTGCTTGTTTGAATAGGCTTATTGGAAACAACCACACACGATAAACTGAGTACAGATTCTCAACTTGAAGGCAAGGTGGCACAATTATCAGCTCAATATGAATAAGTTTATTATTCACACACATCATACGATAACCAAGTATAGATTCTCAACTTGAAGGCAAGGTGGCACATCTATCAGCTCCATCTGAACGACTTTATTGAACACAAAACATGAAAGATAGCCAACTAGGACAATAAATTGCATAGGCGAGACACATATACAAGCTACGATTAAACTAGCCACTATATCTAACTAAAGCAAGAATTCACCATCATAATTGCATGAGACCCAAGTGGCATAACAATTCATCATAATAGTAAATACTGTAATGTCCCCTTCTCGAGCATGATCTTTCAAGGTATGTGGGGCTTCGTCTCAATAGACTTCAACCAGATTTCGCCTAGCCTCCGTCGGACAGCCTCAGCAAAATCGGTGCAATCTTCAAAGGGGATAGCGAAAGGTATTCAAGTTACAGTTTAACATACGTACACCATCAGAACAACGCATATAAGTATGTAAGCCATAACCGAAGTCAAGCACAAGATAATGTCCAGTTGACCACGCAAGGCAGACTTATCATCAACAAGCCGCTAGTGGTATGGAATAAAATGAAGCTATCTCAATGAAACACCACACACCAAAGTAAGCTACTTGCATGAATTTAATCTACTTGGATACGAAAGGAAGAAGAAACCTTGCTAGCATTTCATGACAAGACAAATTCCATCATCAATGAAAAGATCTATTATCACAAAGTGTGTTACACAACAGTCTCTTCAAAAGTTTTCAAAGGGAAAACTTTCTCTCTTCTCCAAATTATGCAAAATGCTCTACAATCTAGCTCTAACTCTATCTCAATTCTAGCTCTGATCTAATCTCTGATCTCTAATTCTAATCTGATCTCTGACAAATGAGGGGGACTCCCCCTTTTATAGCTAGCCAAGTCCCAAAGGACGGCTAGGGTTACAATCAATAGAGTGGCCAGAATCGTGCCACCTCAGCCCTAACCCTAAAAACTGCCAGAATAGGGAGTGGTACATTAAATGAATCAAAGATTCCCACTCACTCCCAAAATAGCAAATGTAATAAATGCTCCATACTCAGTCTTCTAGAAGATCCTCGTCCAGTAGTGTGTTCCCATTAGCCTTCTCTTTGACTGCCAACTCAACAAATCTGCTAAGTACGGCCTCAACCTCCTCAACTGAAATAGATGGAACACAATCTAACTGAAACTCTAACACTGTAACTGAGTGCTCGTGCCTCGTGCAAGATTTTCTCCAAGCAGCCAATGAGTCCTGCGTGTTCTGGATCAAAGTGGAGAATGTAGCAGTATTTTCAAAGTCATCTTGTACGAAGGTCTTAACATCTGCGAAGAAGGGAACCAGCAAACGCCTCAAATTATCAAAACTTATCTCTTCTGGACTCAGCCGCCTAGCGAAGATGGCCTCGAAGGTGTTCTGAACTCCATCTATAATATTGGCCATAGCCTTGTGAATCCTGGCTGAATCCGCCTGTGCTGCATCAAAGAAGCCACGCCCTGTGATAGGCGAAGAATACCACCGAGAGAAATCATATCGGTCATTCGCTTGAATGACACCTCCATCAATGTCGATAGCGGCTAGCGTTTGGCGCACATGCCTCAACAGCC